>LOEQ01006081.1:114956-151070 GCA_001685075.1 Bramus lutescens
AGGGGAGCAGTCAGGCAAAGGCATCTCTGGGTTTGGGTCTGACTCTGCACTGGGAAATTCTAAGTGAGCAGGGTGAGGTTTGACTGGGGGACACGGGAGGTGGGGGCGTGAGGGACAGAGGGTGACTGGCGCTCCAGCATAGGTGCGGGCCAGGAGGCACCAAGTGCGAGGGCGGGTGGCGGGGTGGGATGCGCTCCTTCAGTCCTCCACGCCTAGCGAACGCACATGCACAGCAAACACACATACACGCACACACACACACACACACACACACACAACACACGCACGCACAATCATGGTCCCCTCCATCCGCCACTCCTTACCTCACCCTCCCGAGCTCGCCGCCCACTACTGTAGCCCAGCGGAGCTGCACCCCTGCCGCTCCACTCTGGCCAGCTGAAACTGCACCTCTGCGTCCAAGCCCAGTGTTTCACCAAAGGCAGGCACAATGAAGGGACCCTCTAGACCGACCGCCCGAGCCCCAAACCACCTAATTCCAAGCTACCACTTCCCCTCTTTCCTTTCTTAGCCCCCTTCCCTACGGCCCCAGGCACATTACCACAGACACCAGACTAAAATTCAGTTCATTTAAAAAAGCATTTCCTCTGCTCAGGGCGGGGGGGGGTGCAGAGAACACCGGGACTGGGGTGCCCAGGAGTCCTGTTCCCTAGCTTATCTTGGAGATGGGGAGGGAACAGGGCAGGTGCACCAACTACCCGTAGCACTCCTTGGTTAATAGGTGGAAGGGCAGAGCTCAACCCTGGGTCCTGGACTCCAAAACTCAACTCATATCTACTACTGAGCTTTGTTACCATTTACGCAGAGCGCCTACTATGCAAAGAAAGCCATGCTTAATGCAATATTAGCTCGAAGTTGACACCATGATGTCCCCATTTTACGGGTTTAGAAACTGGCATATAGAATCTGAGTAACATGCCCAAGGTCATTTAGGTTAAGGGTGAAAAGCAAATTGCGCTTTTAAGGTAGTGTTTCTAGCCCTCAGACTAGACATTATCAATTCTTAAGTCCAGGACTTCACCCTCCGCTAGCTCCTTGCTGCCACGCGGGGGACCTCCAAGCGCCCGCGGCGCCTGAGAGACAGAAAGCATACAGAACACACCCGGCTGGTGGTCTAGCAGATCTTTGCTGAGAGTAGGAACCCAGAACCCATGGGGTCCAGAGTTGCTATGGAGGGGTATGTTCCCCTCTGAAGACACACTGTGGCCAGGTTAGGCTTCCCTCCTGACCCACATGCTATGTCCCCCCGCCCCCCACCGCTCCGAGACAATGAGAGTCATCCTGGAGCAGCTTAGAGATGTGATTGCAAGGGAACTATGGGGGAGGGATGGTTGCCAGGAGGAATTTGAGAGCTTCTTTAGGATGGAGGACAAACCAGAAAGAAAGAGCTATTTGATTTCATAGGCTGAGGAAGTTTCTAGGTTACAGACAGGTAAGGAATAGCGCCATAAACACAGGGCAGATGCACTGCATGGCGCTTTGCTGGGCTGATGCTTACAGAGGTCCATACATACAAAGAATACAGGCACAACACACACACACACACACACACACACACACACGGTGGGGCAGGAGAAAGATTGCTGATTTCTCTTCCTTATCTTTGCTCTTATAGGAAGACTATTATTCAAGCTAAATATAATGAAGATAGAAAAGTATGTTTCAGTAACCAAAGAATTCTCAAGGTAGTTAGCAGACAATGTAACCTAATGATGAAGTCCTAGAAAGCTTATTTAAAAAAAAAACCCTCAAACCCAAGCCTTCCCTTAGTTATTCCTCCAGTCTATCACCTTCAGGAAGGCTCTCTTTAGAGTTTGGGTTGAAAGAAAGGAGTTCAGAAAACAAAATAAATCCCAAGCTACCCTCACATCTGTCCAAAATAACAGTGACTCAATGAATGATTAGACAAGGACATACTAGAGATCTGCTAGGGGTAGATCTTCTCAAACACCTAGAAACAACTTTACAAGACGATAGTGTCTCTAAACTGGGGTCCCCCCATTAATCTAATCTAGATGAATATTAACACTGGTTTCCCCACTGGGTTCCTGTGGAATGATGCAATTGTTGCGGCAGCATTTGTCATGTGATTAGTACATACTGACAATCTTTAATGAACGGACAAGAAAGCAAACAATATTGAATGGCACTCATTTTTAAAGATGGAAAGAACACAAATTGAGCGCAATTATTATAAATTTGCCTGAAGAGAATAAAGGAGCAGTCATTAGAATAAAATCAAAAGAGCATTGTGGGAGATGAGAAAATAAAATGTCAAAAGACGAAAGGAAATCAGGATTTTCTTGTCCTCCACGTGGTAGCTGTCATTTATATCTTCTTATCAGTGACTACAGACAATAATAATAAAAATACATCATTTCTAGTTATATGGTGAAAGATGTGCATGCCTGAAACAAGTCTTACTGTGGTCCTTCCAGGGTCTTGACTCTGCAAGATTTGCTGGTGTAACTACTTAGGAAAATACAAAACGGGGGGGGGCGGGGATCACATGCCATGATGGAGTCATGGAGAATATGATCCAAGATCCAAAATGTAAAGTCTCTGGGCAAATGTCAGCACTCATAAGAGACTATAGTTTTATAATCATCTTTGAGTATCTACCACATAAAAACAAACTAACAACAGGCATCAACTCTCTGTGACTCTGCTTTTGTATAATATTCATTCATTATCATAGACAAATGTTATTTGACAAGCATTGACAACGAAATTTTGCAAACATGTACATTCTAGTTGGGCAAATGGCTATCATATAACTAGTTGCAGATTGAGCCTGTGACAAAGGAAATATTCTGCATTATTTTGGGAGGTTACTCAGTCTGAGGGGGTAGGTGAAGTTTGTAACTGAAAACGCGATCTATTGCATGAAATTTGAAAGGTAAACTATCCTTGGGCTGGAATGAGACAGAAAAAGTCCTTTCTGTTGGTTAACTTCCACAGCACCTGGAAGTGCTGCGTCATCTATGCTGTAGGAGATAAGGGACTGGTAGTATCTTCCAGCTGTGAACCCTGTGAGCTACAGTGCCAACTCATCAGGCAAGAGGTGCTCACTGGTGAAATAGTTGCACAACTGGTACAGAGTAACCAAAAGTCTTTAAACTGGATTTGAAGCCCACTTCACAGGAGCAAATGCATGCCTGGTACTCTAAACTTGGTTAAAACCTATTTTCAGGGGGTCCTTGGGAGACCACATCATTATTGATAGCCTATATTGATACAACAGTATAAATGCTTATGTTTAGATCCATAGAAGAATGCACCGCTCTAGCCCTGAATTAGAGAAACTTCTCTTTGCAGTGAATGGCAGTGAATTCAGAGAGTCAGGGCTCCTCAAGTTTGTTAGGCTAAATGATAGATGAGTGCTCAGCTCTTAATGGGACATTTATACCACAGCTTCTAACATGTAAAGAAGAGGTACTAAAGCAATGCAAAAGCCAAAAAATATGGAGAAAGCAAAATACTAACTTCAGGTTATGACACAACCATTGCTGTCATGATCTCACAGAGGCTGCAGGTGTACTGAGCTGGAACAATACTGGACATGTTACATAGATAATCCTGAATCTAGCAGGGGTTTGTGGGAGTCTATCCTGCTTTGCTCAACTACTGACAACTAATAGATTCTGGAGCAGGTAAAGTCATCACCTTCAGTGTGCACCAAACAGTGAGCGTACCAGGCTCAGTGGATAATGCCAAACCTGTAGCTACATAGATGATCCAGGTTAAAATCAGTGGGTCACAAAATAAACAGACAGACATATCATATGAGGGGAGAGGACCTGTAAAATGGAGAACTATGATGGAAGGTGGAAGAAAGATAAGAATGGGGAGTGAAAAATAAATAGAATGCACCACATAGGAATGAAATAGTCAGAGAGCAAACTTAATTGATAATTAGGGAGATAAGCTATCCTGATACAGAGTTGAAGAAAGAACAGAGGGTGAGAGGCAAAGTAGCCACTGAAGGGCAAGGGAAATGTTTGGAATATGGAGAAGTGTGGCTGATGAATCTTAATCGCACTGGAGAAGGACAAGTATGGGTGCAAGGGATCTGTCAGAGCTAGGGGAGAATGAGGATGAGAGATGCCGCTGCTCTGAATGTAAACAGTGGTGATGACAACAAACAGATGTCACTACCATCCCGGAGGCAAACTGGCTAGCCTTTCTGACAGGTGGGATCTGGGCAATGGGGCTTGAGGAGGATTTGGGGTGACTCCTACATGTCTGGTTTGAGCTGTTCAAAGGTAGTTCTAGGCAAGAAATGCTGGTTATGATGCATTCAGTTTGACCATGTTCGTACATGTTACAAGCAGAGATACCCAAGGTATTTGGTTCTTTGCACCTTAATGCTTAGAATTGAGGGGTTGAGGGGTAGGCTGATGTTGGAGTACCACCCACCTCTTGACATTGTATACTTTCCCTTTTTGCTCTTTAAAAAAAATTAGAATGTATTACCATGTAATCATAACCACATTTTACCAATTTCTTTTCTATTGTCCTGAAACACAACAGGGCATTTTAAGAAGTGTCCCTACTTTTTGGTTTTGTGGCTATTCTATTCTAGAACTAGCTAATACCCACCAAGAAACCAAAGACAACCTGATTGCAAAGGATCATTAACACATGAGCCTAATCCTTTAAGAATGACCAGAGCAAGAAACCTGGATGTTCCAGAAGTCACTCTCCTGACCTGCTCCTGATGATTTGGGAGGAAAGTCTCACAGTAGTGGGTTACTTGTTTTGTTGACCCATCAAGATATTTGAGTTTATGTTTTTAGCTTTGAATATTGATCAGACTTTTTAAAATAGTGTCCAGATAATTAACAATATTCAAGAATAATGAGACAGTCCTCAGTAATATGTTGACTGAAAGTATAGTGTGTAATACATGTGCATATACATCTATACAAACATGCTTATATTATATTAGTTCAGAGGATGCCGCAAGACAAACTTCGATCTATTAATAAAGTGTTGGCAGTTATGCGGCTTCCTGGAATACTGTGACTTGAGAATAAGAACTGATAATAATAATAATAATAATAATAATAATAATAACAATAATAATACACACACTAGCACAAAAGCATTTTCAGGTCTGGAAAGATGATACTGTGGAATTATGAAGACGAGTTCATATGCCCAGAGCCCATGTAGAACTGGGTACAGTAGTGTGTGTCTGCAATCCCAGTGTTTCTCTAGGGAAATTGGAGGTGACGATAGGAGAAGCCAGTGGACTAGATAGCCTGGCATGTGCAGCAGCAGAACAACAAGGAGGTCTCCTCTCAAACTGTGTAGAAGGTGAACACCAGGACTGGAGAGATGGCTCAGTGGTTAAGAGCAATGGCTGCTCTTCCAGAGGTTCTAAGTTCAGTTCCCAGCAACCACATGGGAACTCACAACTATCTCTAATAGAATCTGATGCCCTCTTCTGTAATGCAAATATTCATGCAAATAGAGTGCTCATACACATAAAAATACATAAATTTTTAAAAAGGTCAAAATCAAATCCTCAGGTAGTGCCTGATTTCCACATGTGTGCCTGCACAAATGCACATGCCGGCATTAAATAAAATATAATGATGTATTTACTCATGCACACATGTACACAAACACATGATATACAGTCTGAAAAATTATTCTAAATATTCCACACATAAATTCATTTTGTTTATTTTTGTGACAATAGGTGTGACTAAATATGTTTATAAAGTATGGTTCTTCACAATTATGTTGGCTATAAAAATAACTCTGATTTATTCTTCTGGCTAACCTTACCTCTCAGGACTTGAAAAGAAATTCTCCTGAAATATCATAAATTCTATGTTAATCTTATGGTTAAAAAGAATCCTTTTTTTCTCTATAGAAAGCTAAGTGTGAATTCCATGTTGACTGTGTTCATTATCTCCTCCAACAAATGACATTAACACTGGACATTAGTTAGGGTAAAATATTTGTACACAGTAAGCTATAAATCACTTAAATATGTTCAACTGGAAATATATCAGTAAAAATAATAAAATAGGTCATTGTGTCAAACATTATTTCAGATGCTTGTGTAAGGTAATATATTCAGGGCTAACAATATGCTTTAAGATGCATTTCCCCTTTATCACACTATGAGAAAACTAAATGTCAATATCTTTAAGGACACAATTTGTGAGACAATATTCAAGGGCTAAGGCCTTTCCTGATAGATGAAATCCTTGCATTCTGAAGCTTTCAACGTTTCCCATTGACTGAGTTAATATAACTGAAATAAAATCTCAATTCACACAGAAGTTTCTGTACTTTATGAATCAAATGACCAAGAGGCACCGTGGAGCCTAGAGTTATTGGCCATCGTTTGTAGCAGGGCACCTTTCGGCACCACTTCAGCATCATCGATTTTCAAGAATACGGAAAGTAAAGTGCACCTCAAAGTTGGAAATGAAGTTAGTGACGCTTCAAATGGAGGCAAATTGTTCAATGAGGAAATTACCTGGAGTCCAACACTGCGGGGATGCTAATTACGTTCACATAAGTCTCAGCAGCAATAAAGGGCTACATCCCCTGCGCCAGAGATGGATGGAATGGAAAGGAAGTTTTTGTTTGTTGGTTTGTTGTTTTTTTATTGTCAACTGTTTCTCAAAACCTAATTTGAGGTATAAATAAAAACACCTTATCAATATATATGTGCAAACAGATGGACTTGTGGCAACAAGAAAGAGCTATGAAGTAATTTCTCACATTCTCTTTTATGTCTCTAATCAGCAAGGAATGCCCATCAATGTGTGATCTGATGTGTAGAATATGGATTTTTCTGGAACAGTGGTCACACACTCTTCTGGGCTTTCTTGTGTTCCTTTTTCACCACGTGTATCCTCTTGGCCATGATAGCTAATGACCGTGGAGTTTATAAGCCTTTTGAGAGTCTACCGAACTATTAGAATTCTAAAAAAAAGGTGTATATTTTTCATAAAGTAAAAGCTAACAGTACACTGCCAGAGCTAGGCTTGGTGGTACATACTTATTGTCAAGCAATCAGGAGACTGATATAGGAAATTTCAAGTTCCAAGCCATCCTGAACTAAATAACAATATGCTATCTCAAAAAACCAAATTCAAGCAAAGCTAACCAAAGCAAATAAAAAAAAAATGATGGTGGGTATTGTGGAACACACCTTTAATCCCAGCACTTGGGAGGCAGAAACAGGCTTGCTGTGAGTTGGAATCCAGCCTAGTCTACATAAAATTTTCAGGCTAGCCAGGGTTACATAGTAAAAACCTGTCTCAAAACAATCCATATGGTGCTGAAATTGGTGACTGCTTAGTTAAATGTTTACAACATTTCATACGAAATCTTCAATTAATTAATGTAGAAATGTTTGTAATTATATAATAATTTTAGTTAATATAGCAATTTTAATTACTATAAAATATATTTAATATGTTTTATGGTGTATGTCAAGGGACCTACAAAAATTAGATGCTAAAGCTTTTATGCTTACAGTGGCTTTTGAGATCCACAGATGTTTTGGGAAAGTAGCTTAGTAGTAGGTGCTTAACAAATAATACAAAATGATTGGTTTGAAAAGAAAAAGGTCCAGGGATTTCTATCTTCAGACAAATATCATCTCTTCGTACTTTCATGAGTCTAGAGCCAACTGTGTTTTTACATCCACTCATGTCTCAAGTGCCTTACCAAACACTTTCACTAAACAAATTGTGGCTTTCTTCTCACTTTATTAGTCAACAATGTCAGTGAGTTGCCCTAACATGTGTCAGGTGTGCAAAACAATTTGAACTGCGCTTGTGGTTCATCACTAATACATTCCAAGTTCTTGCTCACTGGCATGCTTTTTTTATAATGACCTGCAACAATTTATTACTCATGTAATTTCCCCAAACATATGTAGGGTGCCACTCAGTGCTGTTAGGGTTGCAAGTAATGAAAAGCAAAATCCAAATATCCAGGGTAAGGTAATATTATCATTAAATATAATTTAAAAAGTCAAGGTGCTCTCAAGGCCTGGATTTTTTTTTCAATTATGTTTTGTGAAAGTTGGCATTATTCATAGCCAGGGTCTTGTCTAGCAATAAATACCAGTGGTTCAATGTTGTCAGAGCTGAGATTAACAGCTTTTCAGTTCCTAAATTTGGGATACTAAATATATAGGGATGTGTGTGCATGGGTGTACATAATGCACACATGTAAGAATGCCTTGTGGAGGCTGAAGGCCGACATTGTTATCTTTTCCTCTTACTGTCCACTTTATAATTATAAAAGTATATAATTACAATTAAAATTCATTTGAGACTGGACTTTTTAGTTAATCTAGAGGTTACCAACTCAGCTCCACTGTCTGTGGAATGAGCATTCAGGGTCTTACACTCTTTGTCCTCTCAGGAGTCGGTGTTACAGAAATGCAAACCCACATCTGGCTCTTACTTGGGTGGTGGAAACCCAAACTCAGGTCACTAGGTTTGGTAGTATTCTCTTTACCTATTACAGCCTCATCCCAGATCCTAAATAAAATTTCAAATGCATGAATTCTATAAAAATATTTTTGCTGTCTGATCATTTATTTGTAATATACCGCATGGAACAATGGATTTTTCTTTAACAAGAAAAATATTCCTTTATGTCATACATGGTGGTGCATGCCTTTAATCAGCACTTGGAAGGCAGTGGTAGGCAAATCCCCATGAGACTGAGGCCAGCCTCATCTACAGAGTGATTACTAAAACAGTCAGGGATACATAGTGAGATCCTATCTTAAAAAACAACAAAAAAAAACAATACAGTTCATCTGTTTCATTTGCCCTCAGGATGCAGTCACTGCTGATGCTAAAAGCCCTTTCCCAATACTTTAATTTGTAATAGATCTGGATTTTATTGGATTTCCCCTCAATGGTATCAAGTAGATTCTAATATTTCCTCTAATGCACCATATTTGGCAGTCAATGTGTTGTAATTAAGCAAAATCTTTTGGCAAAAAGGAACAAGTTATAGGTGAAGTGTGTAGATGTGAATGCTTTCTTTTACTTGGACATTGTGAGTTGGTTGTGTTATCCACTGCTCTCTTCCATTTGTTCTAGCAGCATCATAGAAACAGGATAACGTCATGTTTTGTTTCTTGGTTCCTGAGAAGATCAATGTAGGCTTATGTTCCGATAAACAGTTAAGAGGAGCTAGTGAAAGCCTTTCTCCTGAGGTGTGCTGTGTGTGGGGTGTAGAATAACAGCATTGTTTCTTCTTTCTTTCTTTTTCTTTTTTTTCCTTAAAGGGCAAGTTAATATTAAACAGAAACTCCAACAATTTCTATCGATTTATATATCTTTAAATGCAATTATTCTTATTAGAATTCAGCTATGTGATTAACTGTTGGAGCTAATGACGCATTCACTGTGAGGAATGAGTACTTAGGGAATCTGACACATTTCAGCACACGTATTTTTCAGAATGTGGTCTGTGGTTGGTTTGCCAGATGGTTTTGGACATTTACATGCTCATGTGTTCAAACTGCATGATAGTAAAAACTGAGGAAATTATTTCACCTTTCAGTTCTGATTACATCATCAAGCAAGTCTCAGTTTGATGCTCAGATGTGATCAACATTTCTCTAAGACTTATCTGCTCATTTTAACTGAGGGTTCAGATATAAAACAATGGTCTTCACTACTTTTTTTCTTCAAATGTAGAGATACTACTTCCCTTTATAAGCAAACAAAAGTTAAGAATCAGTACATTTAGGAAAGTAGGTGAAGGAGCAGAGTAGATGATAACTGGACTTGACAAAAACAAAGTAGGTGGTATGTAAACAACTGAATTGTTGCAGAAATTTGAGCAAGAATCTGCTGTCATTTCTCTAACAGAAGTTCCCATATTTTACAAAAGACTTATTTATTGCTTTTATTAGTGTATATAAGGGATTTTTCCACATGTATGTATACTATATGTGTGCCTTGTTCACACAGAGGCCAGAACAAGGCATCAGATTCCCTGGAACTGTAGTTAGAGACAATTGTGATTTACCATATCAGTGCTGGGACCATAACCCAGGCCTCTGCAAAAGCAGCAATTGTTTTTTAACATCTGAGCCTCTATAAGAGAAACTCCTGTAGTTAAACTGAAATGAATTTCTAACTTTGTAGTGTCTGTGATTACCAAATGTCAGCAGTGTAGGTACTCAATAGACATGAGATGCTGATGGAGGTTGCTTTTGGTTCCTTGCTGCTCAGCCCTGAAATAATCACACAGAAACTGTATTAATTAAATCATTGGTTGGCCCATTAGCTCTGGCTTCTTATTTTCTAACTCTTACATCTTAATTTAACCCATTTCCATTAATCTGTGTATTGCCACGTGGTTTTGACATACCGGCAAGATTCAGTGTCTGTCTCTGGCAGCGGCTCAATGACTTCTCTCTGACTCAACCCTTCTTTCTCCCAGCATTCAGTTTAGTTTTCCCCACCTATCTAAATTCTTCCCTATCAACAGGCCAAGACAGTTTCTTTATTAACCAATGGTATTTACAGCAAGAAGGGAATCCCACGTCAATGAGATATGAGGTGAGCCTGAACATTCTCAAAACAATGACATCTTCCTGAATCTAAACCCAAAAGTCTAGTTTAGCAACTTAATGAATATGTTAAGCCTCAATGTACCTGCTAGTTTTCTTCAGAGAACAAAGATAGAATTAGTGTCCCTCCCCTTTAGGAGCTTAATTGAAGTAACAAGAGGGAGATAATCACCATAAATAATATAAGCAAAAGATATTAATTTCATAAGAAAACCATAAATCAAAGGGAATGTGATCTTTGGTGGTTATAAAAAAAAAGATCAGATTTTGTTGGGAGCAAATCTAAAAGTCTAAACTGACAATGAACTATTTGGAAATGGACCTTGAAGGATGTCCAAAACATGGTTGCAGTTATTAATGAGTTATTGGAAAATCTGAATACATTTTACGTGATTGTAGTGTATGTATAAATTGAAGACATTTATAGATGCAAAGGCAGCTAGGATAGAGAATCTTCCATTTCAGGTAGAAATTACAAATTATGTAGCTAGATAGTATGCTCTGAAATTAGTCTTTATAACAATTATGTTTTTATTTTGATCATGGATAAGGAAGCTTTTTATCCTACTAAGTAATGTATGCATTTCCAGATAAATCACTTTGCAAGAGAAGCATGCAAAAAGCGACCATAAAAAATGCTAAGCAATAAAGATGAGTCATAATTTAAAGAACAACAGACCTGAAAAGAATTAATATGACCAGGAAAACACAGAAAGGTTTTACAAACAACAACAGCAACTAACATGCAAAACATTTCTTACTGGGCTACCAGTAGTGTTTCTCATCCATATTTATGGGTCACCCATTTGTAATATATGGCATGGCCTCTGATAACATTCTAACCTTCGCATAAATTTCACAGACCAATGCATAAAAGCTTAGATCACAGGCCCTTTCAAAATCAGAATAGATAACTTGAGAACTCATCAATGGGAAAACACAATCAAAGTACTTTTTAAGGCTCTGGGTTTAATCTTCAGAATTTCCTAAAATAAAATAAAATTACCGTGGGAAAGCAGTTAAGAATTTATAGGAGGGAACCTGAAAGACTATAACAGATCTGTGTCTAACTGCTTATTACTTCATAAGAGCTAGGGGTAAAAGTAGACTTTAAGAACTTGTCTGCCCCCTCCTTCCTTCCATATGGAAAAAGGGAGTATAAAACGGATGGGATAAAATAAACCTGTAAGATACTATCACGACTAAAGCTTAAGTCTTGGGTTTTTCCTTGGAGAAGAGAAAAATATCTAAGACTTAACAAAAAATTATTAGATATCTGTCATCTACAACAACTCTTGAAAACAGGAAATCAAACTCCTGGATTTGGAAAGACCCATGGGCAACCATTGGCATGTTGATGCAATCTCAGTGAATTCTTTCCTCAAAATAAGGAACTTGAGATAGATACCTACACTATTTCGTCTGCATCAACAGAAAGGCTGGCTTTTGTGCTTCTTCCTTGGTTGAGGGCACACAACAGAGGACAAAGTTCACATTGCCTTCCTGAGCATCCTGCATCTATCATATGCTGCTAATTAGAGGGAGCGCAAGCAAATTACACTGAGAGCCTCTTCATGGAATCAGATTTTGTCTACTGCTGCAGGACTTCTGCTTCGCCAAATCCCCATCCTCCTCTGATTCATTATCATCCACATAGGAATTTTTCTCCCAATGTCCCAGTGAAGGAATCGGACTTAAGACCAGTGGAAAGTTTGAAATGCATCACCAGTGGACAGTTTGAAATGCATCTAAGGAAAACAATGATTATCAGAGCTGCTTAAATTCAAAACATAAAGGAGCAGGGCTAGTCATTGAGTTTTAATGCTAGTTGTATGCTTGTTTGGCACCATGGGATGAAGAAGCAAAAACCTCCCGTTAACTCTGTTATCTCAAATATAAATGAGAAGGTTAAACTAGATGATCTTTAAGTTCGCAGCCAATGGAACTTTCTAGGATATAAACCAGACATTGGCAAACTCTGGATTTCTAGTCAAATCGAGATTACCTCTTACTTTACTATTCCAGATTTTTCAAGCCAGATTCGGTCCCAGCACTGAGCGAAGGAAGGAGAGATGCAGTATCGCCCCTAACCAATAAGCTGGTTGCTACTGATACCGGCTGGCAAATAGAAAACTAGTTTTCTCCAGTGGAATTTTACAGGGTCTATAACTACACCTAAGAGCAAAACTCATGAGCAGAAGTAGTTGGCCAATACAACACAAACTCCATGTTTTTTGGGGTGGGGGCTGTTTTCTTTTGACATTTTGTCTTATTCTTTGTTGTTGTTATTTTATTTACTGTAAGATTTGTCTTTTGTTTGTGTTTATTCATTTATTTTGAGAGAAAGGCAGTGAGCTATAGAGACCAAAAATAAGGGTTGGTACGGAAGAAGTTTGGGAGGTTCTGAGGGGAGTTTGGAGGGGGAAACATGATCAAAATATGTTATATGAAAATAACTAATTAAAAATTTAAAGAAAAAAATAACAGTTTCAGTTTTTTTGGAATGCTGCCCTGTGCACGAGTTTAGGCATTGTGTATGAGTACTTTGGTACAACCTCTTGACACATAAGAAAACTACAGTATTACTATCTTCAATATTAAAAAAATAAGATAGAAATGCTGAGGTGATATGGGATTCTCCTCTGTATCCTGTGAATACCATTGGTTAATAAACTGTCTTAGGCCTGTGCAGGGCAGAATAGAGGTAAGCGGGGCAGAGGGGGGTAGGAACTAATCTGTATGCTGGGAGACAAAAGGCAGAGTCAGTGAGAAGCCCTGTAGCCCTGCTGCAGACAGACTCCAGAACCTGGTAAGCCACAACCTCCTGGTGATACACAGATGAACGGAGATGGGTTAATTTAAGATATGAGTTAACCAGAAATACACTTAAACTATTGACCAACCAGTATTGCAAATAATGTGGTTTCTGTGTGATTATTTCGGGGCTGAGCAGCCGGGAAGAACCAAGCGGCCTCCTACAACACTGAGGCAAAGCGGGCTAAGTATCTCTCCCTAGTTGGTGGAGGGCAGGAACAAAATTCGCCTTCAGCCAATCTGCATCCAAGCAGGTGCTTTCAGCAGTACAGAGCAGCCTGGATATGGGAAGGATCACAAGGAAAGTGGATCTTAAAACCTCTGAGTCATCATAATACGCTGCTTTTGTTTTATTTTTAGAAGTGGGGCTAACATCAACAGGAACTCAGGTGGAAGCATGAATGGAGGCAAGTGGCAGGCAGGGGAGGGGTCTGCAAATTCAACAAAGTTAGAAAACATCACTACGGGGAAAATTTATCCCGCTGTCTTTTTCACCCTCACACACCGTCCTGAAACGTGTTTCATGTTTTCTTCGTTTTTCTTTGTGGCGCAAATCACAGGCACATTCACAGATGAATTCACAAGTGAGACAGTTGACTCGGTCGTCAGCAGTGGCATCCTGCATCTGTGGAGTGGAACTAACTCATCACTGTTTTCTGTCACTTCTCACTCGTCATCCCCTTCCCACTTCCTTTGAGATTGCATTTGTGCTGAGACAACCTGATGAGTGAGAATGCTAGGTGCAGACAATTCTGCTCTTCACAATGCGCAGCAGGGCAATGCTCAGGCACGTTAGCCTGCAATGCGCTTTTGTCTTTGTGGATCCTATTGGAGAGATCCTTAAAATACGTTTGCATATATATCCTTTGCCACTAAGGCAAGGACTCTTTTGAATGGAAGGAGCTCATGAACTAGCAAAATAAAGAAAGAAATATTCCACAGAGGAGAGGATGGAGAGTCTTTTTCAATATCTTTCTCAAGTGACAGCTGAAATTCACATTATTGGAGGAGTAGAGTTAGAGTCCTATAATTTGGGGAAAACTTACTTTAGTTCCTAAAAATCCCCTGCTCTTCCTATTTTTCTTTCTGTTATTGATAAACATTTCTCATTCACGTGGTTTTCATAATCACACAATATGCACCCAAAATAACTTAGTTCTGGCCGATAAACTGTGATTTAACTCCTTTCCCATTGCTTCCTAATGCAAATAAAGGGGCTGCTAAATTTCTTTTTTGTTGTTGTTACTGTTTACTTGCTATTATGAAGTACTCTGTGATTATTTTAATCTCCTGTCTTTTTTTACTATATTTTATTGTTTTCATTTAAATGATTTCTTTTTTCTTTTTTTCTTTTTGAAAATGGATTTGTTTCTTGCATAATATACTGATAATGGTTCCCCTCCCTCTACTCCTACCAGTCTCTGGACCTCTCTTCCTATCCATATCCACTCCATTTATGTCTCTCATTAGAAAACAAACAGGTTTCTAAATAATGGCAAATTAAATTAAACAAAAATAATTCAATTACTTAATTATGCTCAGGTCAGAAGAAATGATCATTTTTTTAACATTCTTTGGGTTCACAATGAAACCAAGTCAATCTTTCTCTCCTCCCTCTCTCCCATCCTTTCATCTCTTCCTTTCTTCACTCTCTTCCTTTCTCCTTCTGTCTTATCTATTTATTTTTTTTAATTCATAGTTCTATTAAGCTAGAATGCCTGAGTTCTTGACTGTGCTAAACACAGCGCTAAACAGTGAGCTTCCCTTTGAACGCACATTAACCCTTCAAGCTTGCAACTGCTACCTGTACTTGTTAAATGAGAAAACTAGGTAACAGAAATGCTTCAAGACTTGCTAAAGTTCATACAACACTGATGATGAATTATTATAACTGCGTGAAAATCACATAGGTGAACTCAAGATTCTGACTTGGCTGGGTTGAACTCAAGGTGGTAGCATTAGACACTATACAATTTCAGAGGGTAGTAGTCCAGAATTCCTCAAAAAGTGTAGGGTAGTCAAGAAAGATTTTAGTTGGTAGGAATGGAACAGATTATCATTATGACTATAGGTCTGTGGAATGATTTCAGCTGCTGGACAATGAACTAACTGTTACATGTAGTGTACCATGTATATTAGAGAGTGATATGACTACAACTTTCTAAAAAAAAGTCCTGTTCATTAATAATATATTAGACTTATCTGGATTGAGAGACATTCAAGGTAAACCAGGAAGGAAAAACCTTTTGTACCCATACACACCCATGCACATGAGTACCTGTGGACACAGGAAAGAGGGGAGAAAAAGAGCACCCTCTTCAACAGAAAAGTCTGCTTCAAAATTAAAAGAATTTTAAAAAGGGAAAAGTCTCTAGAGAGTTTTTGAGGTAAAACATTGTTTTTTTTCAGTGAATGGAGTATAATGTTGCAATAAATATAGAGTAGGGTATTTTGGATAGTAATGTAAAATCTTTAAAGTAGGTTATTTAAAAACAGAGAGTGTTGTAGACGAAAGTTTCTGTCCTGCCCAGTCCTGCAGCCACTGATTTTTAAAGAAACACACAGAGGCTCATATTATTTATAAACTCTTTAGCCTATTAGCTCAGGCTTATTATTGATTAACCATTACAACTTAAATTAACCCACAATTTTTGTCTATGTTTAGCCATGTGGTATGGTACCTTTCCTCAGTGAGACATTCTCATCTTGCTTCCTCTTGAAGATGGCTAGTGACTCTGTCTCTGCCTTTCCTCTTCCTAGAATTCTCTTAGTCTGGTTGCCCTGCCTATACTTTCTGCCTGGCTACTGCACAATCAGCATCTTATTACACCATTATGAGTGACAAATCTTTACAGTGTACAAAGGCATTATCCCTCAGCAAAAGTGAGCAGGAAAAATGGCTCTTCAATTAAAAATACTAGCTGTTCTTCCAAAGGATCAGGGGTTGCATCACAGCACCTGCAGGGAGGCTCACAATCATCTGTAACTCTGTTTCTGGAAGATCTGATGTCCTCTTCTGTCCTCCTAAGGTGCTGCATGCGCACGGCACACCTAAACATGCACGCAAAAGCAGAGATTTAAGTGGGCTCTCTACAAAGAATTATAAATTGTAATAATCTATAAACTACATTAAGAATGTAAGAAATGTGTCAGAGTTTCTCAGGTTCTGCCAATGAGAAAACAGAATGTGGAAGAAACAAGCTCTCCAGGACATTAGAATGCATGATGTAGGCAGTCCTTGGGCGCCTTTGAAGAATAACTAGCAACTGTGACATCCACTTTCCTTTGCCTACATCTTAAGCACTATTCTGAGAACTTTATACAAATGATGTCTTTATTTTTCAGCCAGGCTCATTTGTCCTTGTCTCAGTTCCTAGTCTCAGGTTTCTTCCTTATGTCTCACTGCTTTGACTTCTGCTTCCTGCACACCCCAGGGTTGCGATACACCCATCCAATCAAATTGTTTGCTCCCTGGTCTTCAGGAACTCTATTAGAGCCCAGATTGACTTCTGAAACCCAGTCCCATGGGCTCCCTCCGTTAACGCAGCCCGTCTACACAGGCTCACATTAGTGCTCCTGCCTGTAGGTTTATCCTTCTCTCTCTGCCTGGTACAGCTTCCCTCAGGTTCTCCCACTGCCAGCTACATACTGTCAGCTGATCTCCTGCAAGACGTGCTAAGAGTGGTCCATCCTGGGTCTCACCAGTATCAGTTGCTATCATTTTATATTATAGTCACCTAATGTCTGCTCATCTGAACTAATTTTTTTTGCCTGTTCATTGTCTTATAGCATTAAAACATAAATTTAAAAACACCCCACCTATCTTCTTCAAAGACAATTCGGAACATTAGACACACTATGTCTGAAGTCAAATTTTTAGACTGCAAAAGAATTTCAAATCTCTCAATGAGTTGCTTTTTCCTGGTTGCTGTTTTTTTTCTTCTAATCAACTATATGGGCTATTATAACTGAGAATTATTTTAAGAGACACTTTGCATACATCACATGTTTGAATCTTTACAGTGTTATGAGGTAATTGCTACTATGCACATAGAAATCAGGAGCCTATGTACAGAACCAGAATCCAGATTAAGTGGATCCTCTTGTCACTGAGCCACACAGCCCTCTATTATTGGAAGTGTGGGTCCAGACTGTCCCTTGTAGCTCACTTTATCACAGGATGTCTTGTTTGCTTTTCTGTCCCTTATTTCCATAATAGGCTTAATTTTTGTAACCTTGATGTGTTTTGGAGTTCCTTTGACACCTTTTAGGTTTCCTATTTTTTTTCATTCTAACAGAGGTGTGACATATCAAACATGCAATATAAATATTTTCATTACATGTTGAAAAAATAATTAAATCTATAAAAAGGCAAGGAATAAAAAAATCTTTTAAGAAGTTTTTGTGAGAACATACTGGTTCTTCACTGTTGACTGGAGTCAACTGTTAAAATAAATACAGAGTGGGGGTGATTATCATATATCTCCTTCGCATAAGTACTACAATACTAATAAGAACAATAAAGATAGCTATAAACCTTAACCAGATATACATAAAAGACTGATGGAAATTTCAGAAAGTTTATTTGAAGTCAACTATTTCTCCAGTAGTTTATCAGCTCATGTTTTATGTCTCATCTTGAAAGGAACTCTTATCCCTGGCGTATGTTCTGCATCTGGAGAATACTATTGAATCCACACCTGTTCTCTGTGACTTCCTATAGAGGTCAAAGTTTTTCTCTGAAAACCAGTAAATGATCAAGCAGGAACACGCCATGTTGAATTGAATAACTGTTTTCACACATCCACAGAGAACAAGGAAATGAGAAATGACAGTAGATATAAGTTATCACTTTGAAAGACTGGCTATACAGGGGAGCCCATGTTGTACTGAGTAGCAAGCTTAGGAAAGTGATTGTCATGGAAGTATAAGGACTTGAACTGAGATCTTCAGCAACTTTAAAGGGCGTGGGTTCAGGTTGTACTCCCTGTTCTGGGATGACTGAGATAAGCTGATCCTGAAGTTTACTGGCTAGTCAGACTAGCTGAGTCACTGAAGAACAGTTCAGTAAGAGACTGTCTCAAACACTAAGTGAGGAGTGACTTAAAACAATAATTGACTTCAGCCTTTGTCCTCCATACCCACCCATCAACATGCACATGAGTACTTGCTTGCACAGGTGAACACATATATGCCAGACACAAAGAGATGGGGGAGAGCAGGCACACAACAATGGTATATTTCTATTTAAGAACTAGGGGAACTTAAAAATCATTAAAATTCAAAAGTTTTAATAAGATCCTACTATGTATGCTCTACATAGCTTCTAGATACCAACGATATTCTGGGGGGAAAACACATTTGTGTAGAGAATTAGTTACTGAGTAGGTAAAAAATGTAATTTGTTATACTGTAGAAATTATGTTTTGGGATTTTTTTTGTTTGTTCGCTTGTTTGCAAAAAGGGGTATTTGCAAGAAGAAATTCCAGAGCAGTTCCTGGTGAGAGCTCAGGATATGTCTCACAAAGAAATGGCGTTCAGACTGGAACTTGTAACCCGCAGCTGTAAAGTAGGGCACAAAATGACTGGGAGGGGTTTTGATGTAAACAGGGAGAAAATATAGAGAAAAAGGAGATGATTCTAGAGGGTGGAACAGCAACCAAATTCCCTCAAGATAAAGAAGAGTGATTAGAATCAAACTGAACATGTAAGATCCCAAATAAGAGGAATAGTAAAGTTTATGAAACATCAATTAAGACAGAGTAAAAGCTACTCCAAATACATAGCAATGCATGTGTGCTGGCAAATACGCTGAGCTGCATCAAATACCTCTTCATCTTTTACACAGTGGTAAAATCACTTGGTGGATCACTTTAACAGCATCCATTGAATACCTATTCTACATCACTATGCTCAGATTTGATGGCATCTAGACATGACAAACAATGCTGAAGCCAACTTAAATATACACACGAGTCTTTGAATACATTGTCTTCATAATACTAAATGCATCCCCCAGCAGTGGGTCATGGTAGAAGGGATGAATAAATCTATAAACCATTCTCAGAGTTTATGGCTTCAATCAAAGGTTGAGCTCTAAGGCAGTCATCCTCTTAGGTACAATTTTGGACAGAGATGTCCTAATGGGGTAAGCATAGGCAGTAGTGTTCTTTTCATTGAGCCTCAGCTGACTATTTTGTAAACTGGGGGTACTGGCAAAGTTTTATCTGGCATGCAGTTTATCTGTTGTGAATGAAAAAAGCAGGGTGGGTTTAATAGAGAATTCACACGAAATGTATCTCAGCCTTTAAAACATAATATAGACAATAAAGAGAAAATATCACATTTTACTCAACATGAACAAATGGAAGATTATTTAGCCTTTATTATAATGTTCATATTGGGTCTACATTTGCTTTTTGAGACGTGGCTGACAGTGAAGCTACCAGATATATTCCGTGGTGTAGTACAGGAAGGCTGGGCAGCTCCGAGGTGATCCTAATGCACATCGATGCTGCAAACATCTCACCTGGAGCCTTACGAGAAGGGCGATCAGCTACTAGTCTACTCCTTGTCCTGGTACCCGTCAGGGAAGAATTCAAATAAGTGCCCAGATCACCAAAGGGCAGGTGGAAGAAGACTTGCAACAGTGGTGTTAAAGAATCTGAAAGATTCATAATAATGTGTTCCCAGGGCCTCTTTTGCCCTATATTTTCTGTTTGTTTGGGGAGAGTCTGTCACTGACTGTAAACATTGAATGTTTCCCATGTGGGATCTTGGTCACCACCACATCATTAAAGAACCTAGTACCACAAAAACTGAAACTGCTCTTTCAAGTCATTAACAGAAGTAATTTTGTGTCATGTTAGTGCATTAGGTCACACATCAGCCTGGAAAAGTTTATGCATTGAAAATGACTGATCTAACAATGAAGCTCTGAGATATTATTTCTCCGTGTTCTTTTCCTCACTGCAGGTAACTTATCTCCCCATGCATCCTTTTGGTTACTTCCATCACTATCCCATCTTGAAAATGACTTTCAAGCCTTTTGAATGTTTGGATTAGTCATATACACATGTCCACAGCTGTGTTTTTTTTTCTTTTACAAACACCCCATCTTTTGATCAAGTGGTCCGATTACTCAACTTTGAAGTCACTTTGTACTTTCTGGTTTCTGTGCTAATGGTTCTCAATCTTTCACATATACCTGAGAATCTTGTGAAAACATATGCTTCTGTTCATTCATCAGGGGTGTGTGTGCAGTGAACATTTACATTTCTATCAAATTTCCAGGCATTGAAGCTGGAGTTGGTGATAGACTCTTGTTTGCATCTCATGGTTTTACAAACAGGCTAATAAAATTAGGAGGAGTAGATCCTCCTAAGCACTTAGTAACTGAGTCCTGATAATCTATGGCCTCTGATAATTTACAAGATGATTAAGAGATGAACTTTTCAATACAATTTTGTTAATCTGGGATCGTAGAAAGCCCTGTGTTTAATATATTACTTCCAAACAGCTTGAAGAAGTGAGTGTGTGTCAGGCTTAATCGTATCCCCAAACAGCTTATTTTGCTGATTACCAATTCAGCTGAATGTTAAGGTACACGAAACTATGGTAACCAGAGTGGGGACAAGCCACCCAGGAAAGAAAATCATTTTTCCTTCATCTGTTATACAAACATAAATATTTTTTCCCAAGCTTTTGATCCCAAGATGTCAAGGCAAGAATCGTTTTTCTTTTTATCCAATTAAATATCTCATATTTTTCTACATTGTAATGCTGGTATATGTGAGGAAAATATGACAGAGCAGCAATTTCTCACAGTTATATGAGCTAGGGGTTGAATTCCATCCTTGCAACAGAAAGTTACAGCTGCCGCTAGAAGTGAGTAATTACTCTGGTCAACATTCTCCAGGAAACTCCAGCTGTCTTATCAAGTGTGCTTTGTGAGGACAACGCCTTTCCTGCCTGTAGCGCATCAGTGAAAGAGTTGAAAGAGAAGACTTCAGAAGCTAAGCTGTGGCTTTCCCACCTTAAATTTAAATTTAAGACTCTGGTAATGCTGGCTATATAACAAGAAAAATTCTCCTTAATTGTTCAGAGAATGGGAGAGTGAGAGCAAGAACATAGAAGGAACTTCAGCTTTTCTAAAAATGGGGAAAATGGACACTGCCTGTCACGCTTAATGAAAAAGTTATTTGCAGTTGATACCTGCTGGGAAAAGCAAAATCAATTTTCTCCAAAGAGGTGTCCCTGGGTGTTGCTGAGGCTGCTCATTTGTTTCCTGGCCTACCAGACTCTCAAAATAATCACACAGAAACTATATTATCTGTAATACTGTTTGTTAAGCATATTTCTGGCTAACTCTTATATGTTTAATTAACCTGTTTCTATTAACCTGAGTACCGACACATGGCCATGATTTACCGGCAAGGTTCTGGTGCATCTATCTCCTGCGGGAGGCTGCAAGACATCTCTCTGAATTCATCTTCTTTCTCCAAGTATTCAGTTAAGTTTTTCCCATCTAGCTCTATTCAGTGCTGTCACAGGCCAAAACAACTTCTTTATTAACCAATGATAATAAAACATACTCACAACATTCAGAGGGGAATTCCACATCATCTCCCCTTTTCTGCCTAAATGAAAAAGAAAGTTTTAATTTTAACATAGTAAAATTACATATAACAAAACAGGTATCAAGCAAGAATTACAGTTACAGTAGTTATATCTACTTTATTTTTATCACAACTAAGGGGAACTATAGTATTTCTATCTATTCTTTAGCTCCATCGAAGACTCCAGAAGGATATAATATTACCTAAGTTAACAGGAAGTGCATTGTAAAAACTTCCAAAACTCTAGAATTGACAGACTTCTCACTGGAAAGACACCTAATGTTCTTCTGTATTATTAGATTATTCATCTTCAGCCTACCGGCCCATAGCATCTGGTAGACTTTTCAATGAAGTAGGAAATATTAAAGACAGTTCCTTCTATATTGGCAGTTTGTCAGTCACTTTCTTGTGTCCTGCAGACTGTCTGACAGAAGCATTCATGAAGCAGAAACCGCAAAGGACAATGTCATCTTTAGGCAAGTTCAGTAGTCATTTTTCTTTGGGTCCTGTATGTCTAGTTCATACAGCATAACATCAAGCAATCCAGTCAAGAGCAGTTTCTTGCCCAGTTGGCTAACCAACTCCATCAGGAGCCTCTTCAATGCCTATCATCCTCTTGAAGTGGATTGGTGCTGCCAGAAGCAGATGGGTCTTATTGTCATGAAAAATGCTAAGTTCTTAAAATTCAAATGTTTTATTCTGTAGATATTTGAAAGATTTGAAGAATTTCTGTCCATCTGAAATATGTCTCTATACATCTAGAAAATGTAACTAACATGACTACAAGCTTGACTGTTATAAATGATTATCTATTAATGTGTATTTCTTAATTATACATTACATTTTAAGTGGGTGGCACAAACACAATACCTTAATCAAGAACAGAAATTTATATATAACAGAATTGATCTTAAATTTGTATCAATACCAATGTAAAGTATTCATATTTATAGCATATCCCCCTTTAAATGGAGACAAACATTTATAAACAATATTTGGCAATTTGGGAGTAGTTCTTTCCAAACTGCTTCCAGCTTTTTGTTGGGCAAAGTAATTTTTGGGGATGTGTACAGTGACCTTTTGGGGGCTCTTGGTTCTTCAAACCACATTAGTCTGGAAGGAATCCACAGGTTCTCTGTGGAAACAAAAGAAGAACCCCTTTTCCAAAGAAACATATCCTTAGACCCAAATTTTGAGGTCAAGATACTTTTAAAATTTATGTTTGTTTAGCTTAGCAGCCCATTCAATGAAATGTCTACACTGAGCTCCTTCATTGTCTAAAAATTCAAAGAAAACACAATAGTATATATAGTTCAGACTCTCTGTGTATATTCCATCTTTCCATGAATCATTATTCTTTATTCCTTTAATCTATGACTGTCTGTACTCTGTCTCTTTAAAGACTTTATTTTAATTTTTAAAAAACCATCTACTTCTTTTTATAACTCTTTATACTTGGTTTAGGTGCCAATCAACAAAATGGTGTAAATGTGGACAACTACATCCACATAAAACCTGAGAGAGCATAAGAAGTAAAAAAGACACAAAAGAACAGAGTTAAACATAGCTTCTTGGTAGCAGCATTTTCTCGGGTAGGCTCTGTTTGCTAGAGGCAAGCACATCTCATTTAAGAGATGCTTTCTGACTCAACTTTATCTGCAATAACCTTGCAGCTCTTTTAAGATGCACCACCACCAAACACTTCAGTTGTGTTTGTGAATAACTGACAGAATGCTTGTTGGTGGTAGCAAGGACCTCTAAACAACATACAGTTGTGGCAATAAACATGGCTTCCACCAGTACCTATACCAAGGAACTAGACTCTCAGAAAGCTAATGAATGGGGTGTATTCAGCCATCAAAGTCACAGCTTTAATCCTAGCCATATTGCTTAGTAAATTAAAGACTCATGTGGTCAGAAAAATAGAGATATACAGTAAAGATAGATTCAGATGAAATAAAACTTCTAAACTGTTTAAAGTAAGTTTAAAAATATATGTATACTTAGAAAGACTTGGGAGAAAAAATGAAAAAGGATAAAGTTCTCAAAAAATGAATGAATGAAAGAAAGAGTAATAGGATATGGTGGTACACATCTTTAATCCCAGCATTTGGGAAGCAGAGGCAGGCAGATCTCTGTGAGTTCAAGGACAGCCTGGTCTACAGAGTGCATTCCAGGATAGCCAAAGATACACAGAGAATCCCTGTCTTATAAAACCAAAACTTAAAAATAAAAAAATAAAAAAAAACATTTAAAATAGAGCCATGTAAAGATGTAAAATACACAAAGAATCTGGATACTGTTTGTTATTGTGTTGTCTTTGAATTGTCTGATGGCTGTGAAAGGAGCAACAACTGCTTAAAGACATTTGATTATAAATTCTGCAGGATTAATCCAACACATTTATTTTGAAAATGCCTTGACTTCAAAATTTAAGTCAAATTATATTTTACTTTGGAGAAGAGGTTTTGCTTTGGTTTCCACGGGAAATGATAGGCTGTGGATTATTCTGGATTAAGAAAAATCTGTTTGATCAAGGAAGACCCCCTGAAAAATATTCGATAGGAACAGATGACCCAAATGATCCAACATTTCAAAGGACCTCTTTTGGACTTTCCTCTGAGTTCTACATCCAAAGCAGCCTGAAGATTGCTGGCTGAGATGATCAAGCCTCATAGAATATTCCAGTTAGGACTTAACCTAAATTTTCTTTAGGTCCCCATAAGATTATCAGCAACCCCAATCAGCAAGAAGTAGCCTAGAAAACTATGCCCACATTTCTGAAAAATGGATTATGGATATTTGACTTCATTTAGAGTGTTGGTTATAAGTTGTTATGGATAATGGTCAGGAAAAAAGCTAAATAAAAGAGATTAGATATAGAGTTCTTGTTTTGAGAAATAAAATGGGGAAAGTGCTATTAACAAGTGGTCTTGTACCCTGTAAAGATTTGTCACATTTATTCATTTAATAAAATGCTGATTGGCCAGTAGCCAGGCAGGAAGTATTAGCAGGGCAACAAGACTAGGAGAATTCTAGGAAGAGGAAAACCTTAGTCTGCAGTGGTCACCCAGACACAGAAGAAGCAAGATGAGAATGCCTCCCTCACTGATTAAAGGTACCAATCACTTGGCTAACACAGACAAGAATTATGGGCTAATTTAAGATGTAAGAATTAGTTAATAAGAAGCCTGAGCTAATAAGCCAACCAGTTTATAATTAATGTAGGCCTCTTTGTTTTTTCTTTGGAACTGAACAGCTATGGGACTGGGTGGGACAGAAACCTCTGTCAACAACTGGGCCTTTAAACCACACTCTAGTGCAGGCACCATACCTGGGAGTACTTGGCCAACACAAAACTTGGATTTTTTGTTTACTTGGGTGAGACTTTGTTAAGTTTTGGCATTTTTTTTTCTCAATGGTATTCTTTCTGTTTTGATTTTTGGTTTTGTGTTTTTGTGCTTTTTTTTCCTTTTGAAAGAGAAGAAAGAACATAACTTTGGTGAAGAGGGAGTGGAGAGGATTTGGTGGGAATTAGGGAAAATTTTTCAAAGATTGTTGACCCACATAGAAAATTAGAAAGATATCAATAATAATAAAGATCTGGATAGCACCAGCTACTCAAAAGACAAGTGAATACACCTGTAAAATATATCATATGTACCTCAATGTACCACAAAAACCATCTTCATAGAAGCTTAGCTCCAAACCTTTTCAGGGGTTAAAATGCTTCATCTTACCAGTGTGGGTATTTATGGACTTTCTCACCATCAAGCTAATCCCGATCCAAAGTGACTCAGTTTATCTAGTTACTTCCATTTTTTTATTCTTTTCTCCTATGAGTAAAGATTTCATAAAAACAGACCAAGATATAATGAACCTAAATATAGGTGATGAATGGATATAACATGGACCGCATGGTGATCATTGCTGTCTGACAAAGTTCTGGCATTTTAATATTGCAGACCATACTTCTTCAGCACCTTTTTACATTCATTTTAATGATTCTCAATATTAATGCCTTTCCCCTTGATAAATTTTGTGGGGGCTTTGATAAAAGGATAAAAAAATTCTCTGGGAAAATATACCCACCACATAACCAGGAATTTCATTGTGTGCCCCCCCCACACACCAGCCAAGTACACCAAGTACAGGAAAGTTAGAGGTTTACTAGACACACCTGATCCCAAAGATGAAATGCCTACAATTCAGATCCAGAGCCTGAGGCCATTAAAGGCAAGAGTTCAGTTAATAAATACAGAAATCAGAATGGACCATTATAATGGGAAAAGAGAAAGACACAAGGACCTTCCATTTTGGGTGCCTTATGAGAGAACAGGCCCTCCAAGTAAGATTAAGAAATTGTAGCACAGTGTCTGCACCCCAGAATGTCAAGCATTAGGATGAGGGTCTCCATTCCCTTGGGGGCCTGAAGAAAGTTCCTGATGGATAAAGCAGTCATCTTCTTATCTCTAGCAAGAGGAATGGCCTTCATTAACATATAACTGCTGCCTATTGTCAAGGTCAGTGCTAGATTTCTCAAATCCTGATCTCAAGCTGTACCCCAACTAACCTGCCCCTTGTCTCCCACTCAATCCTGTGTGCAATTAATACACTATAAAAGGTGTAATCTTTTCTCATTTAAAGGCTGCTGGCAGCCATCCTCATTCACCCTTTGCCTCTCTGCCACAAGAATCCCGAAATGATAGAAGAAAATTAGAGGTAAGTGAAGGTTTCAAAGGAACTGTTTAAAGGAAAATTAGAGTTGATCATTTCTGCCCTGGTGAGGTGAACCAACTCACAGGATTGAGACTGTTAGGCAAGTCCTCTTATCACTGACTTTAACCCCAGTAAACACAGAGTCTAGCTGCTATGTTGTGAGACATAACCCACAACACTCCTGTGAGAGATGTGAACTGATTAATGTTATCCTCATGTTACTTAGACTAAAACTCAAATTTATTACCTTGCATGGCTCCCTTAATAAGGTGCCTAAAAACATGTGCAACATCATTTAATCCCATACTCTGCTTGGCTTGTCATGCTTAGACAGTCAGAAATACTTGATTCTCAAATTTATCAAGCTATTTCCTAAGTAGAAATCTTGCAATGGTTATTTCTTTTACCCATATTGATGTGTATTCTACTCATCTTGGCAACTCTTGGTCTGCATATGGCTGTCTCTTGCCTGCCATTTTTTATATATCTTAAATTCTTCATTTACCAGAAGGTTTCTCTTGTAATAACATATAAGATATGAAATCAAAACTTTATATTCCACTTCCTGGGAACCCAACTGGACACTTGAAACAATGGATTAAAAACTACTTTGAGAATTTCTGGAAATAATGGCTTTATTTCTGAAAAAAATGAAGACACTTGAATCTATAGTTTTTGACTATAAATATCTATGCTGACCATATATTTTGAAATATGTTACACCTTCAAAATACAAGTTTAGTAAGCCAGTATCTACTGTATAGCTGGCATCATTTTAATGTCTCATGATCTTAGAGGGATGAAAATCACCCAGCAGCTGCTTTTCTCAAGCTTATCTTCAGATAGAGAAGAGTTGATAATAAAATGCATTTAAAAGACTATGTCTTAGGGATGGAAAAATGGTTCAGTAATTAACAGCATAAACTACATTTGTGGAGAACATGAATTTAGTTTTCCATACATAAGCACACATAGAATTAAAAATAAGAAATTAAAATATTGTTAAATTATGCGATATCAAGTATCATACATGCAAAGTCTCTGCTTTTGGTGATTTTAACGTATTATTGAAGACAAACACATGTGTCAAGGGACAACATGATTAACCACATAAGGAAGAGGACAACACTTAAGAGAGATTCAAAGATCAGAGTAGTCGAGGGGCTCAAAGGAGACTGCTTTCGAATTGAATTATTTAACCTGAGTATTTTCTTGCTAAAATTAATATTTTTGTATATTTAAATAAGTTTCTATATTCTAGACATGATATTAAGTAATGGGGATATAATATTAAGTGTAAAAGGAAGAGTCTCTACAGTCATTTAACTTACACATTATTTGTTTAAAGACCAACAATGATTAGGAAGATTAATGAAAATGCAAGATAATACCAATTAGACGTGATGATTACGAAGTAAGGTAAAGTTCAGAGCAACATCAACAAAAGCAAGATTCACATCCTTTTAGGCATAGAAATTAGGGAAGGTCACTCTAACATGTGAAATTTGAATTGAGTTCTGAAGGATGAACACAGTCAAAATTAGAGATGAAATCTAAGAAAGAGAAACTCAGACAACAACAAAGGCTCCAAAGAAATGTAAAGAAAAGTTGTTAAGAATCGACGAGCAGCCTGATTTTAGATTACTGTAGGGAGGTTGACAGAGCCTTACAGGCCAGTGTAAAGAGCTGTCGTTTTTACTCTTAGAACTAAACTTGACATTGTTTAGTATTTAAGATGCACTGATGTTCAACCTGTAAAAAACTCAGGATATTTTGGTGCCAAGAAAGAATGTGTGTTTGTGTGTGCAACCATGTATACAGATGATCTATAAGCAGAAAATAAGTAAGAACACCAATGAATGAACAAATGACCCTAATAAATTGCAAAGTATTTTAAGCTTATTTATCAGAAGATATCTGGAAAGTTGGGTAAGGAGCCAGTTTCTCCAACTCAGCGTATACATTCAGTGTTATCTTCATTCAAATTCTAGCAAGCTTTTTGACAGTTATTGACAATCTCCATCTTGAATGTGTGTATGAAAAGGATTTGGAATGGATAATACATTACAGAGATATCAAGATAGGACCAGAAGACAACACTGGCCTCCTTTAGAACTGACTAAAGCTTTCATAATCACAGCAGCCTGTAACCAGAGAAAGAATAGACATAGATCAATGCAGCAAAATAGCTCAGAAAAAGACCACACTAATTTAGTCAGCTTAGTTTTAAAATAGACACAGAGGCAATTCAATGGAGAAGGAATAATCTCTGGAACAAACAGTGCTGTTACAATTGGGCATCCATGTACAAATTATAAGCCTAATCATAGATATTATACCATACACAAGATTAATTTAAAATGCATTATACTTTTTAGCAGAAAACCAAAACTTTGAAACTGCTCTAAGAAAACCCAAGGAGAAAGTTTTTGTGACCTTGAGTGTTTGAAACAGCCTTTCAGATGCCACCTCAAAACTAATCCTCTCCTGAAGCATTTACTCTGACGAATGCTCAGTGAAGCTTACAGAAGCTCCTGGTTTCTAGCACTATTCTCTACTAAAAAGATACAGCTCTTTAAAAGTAAAGCCTGATGGAGGGCTGAGACAAGGCATATGCAAGATGAGTCTAGCTAGTCTACAGTGCCTGAAAGCAAGGACATTTATTTGCAGGACAAGACAAAAAGAAAGACTTCACAAGGACAAGGGCAGAACAGAACTAGACAGGAAAAGCTAGGCTGTATGCAGGGAGAAAGAGGGTGGAGTCAGAGAGAAGCCATGAAGCCTCCTTAAGAGTCAGATATGCAGAAAGTTTGCAGGTAATCCACTGCCATATGGTGATACACAGATTAATAGAAATGGGTTAAATTAATATGCAAGAGTTAGCCAATAAGAAGCCAGAGCTAATGGGCCAAACAATGATTTAATTAATATAGTTTCTGTGTGATTACTTTCAGGCCTAAGCTAGCCAGAAGGCTGGGAGCCAACAAGCAGCCTCCTTTCTACAAAGAATGAAAAATATATTATGTCAACATGATTCATTATCTTAATATATTCAATAACAGAATAAATTAGATATAGGATATTTGGAGATTCTTTCTACAATCTTCATAACTCTTCTGTATATGTAAAATTTCTTTTAAATAAAAGCTTGCCCAAAATATATATGATGCTGAACCAAAATAAATAAATAAATAAATAAATAATAAATAAAATAAAGGAAATAAATCAAAAGGAAAAGAACTAAAATGAATTGGCAAATTTAGGTCCATGCTACTTATGGCATAATGTATCACTCTAAAGACAACTTAAGTGGAAAAGTATGCAAAACATGGCTGCATCTCAAAACATTGTGCTGAAGTAAAAAGACTAAAACAATGTAACTGCTCGACTTTGTTTAGTTCATTTTTGAAATGAATAGAAGCAAATTCCTATATTGGAAATAAAAATAAAAATAAACTTCCCCAAGAGGTAGCAATTAGAAAAAGCATGAGAGACAAATTCACACGGTGGGAAATATTCTTTGTATCAGTTTGGATAATGACTTAAATACACATTTATCAACACCATCAAATTATAAGTTTATAGCCTATGCATTCCATGGAATACACATTTTACTTTTAAATGCTTATATTTAAATTTTAAATGTAACTTAGCAATCATTGGAGCAATAAATTTTAGGGAGCAAGTGTACTATTTAAGAGATAATTAAGGAATCTTTTGTAGAAGTCTCACAGAGAAATGATGGTGGCCTGAAATAAGTGACAGAACAGAGGAGGAACAAAATAAATGTTGTGGATACACGCTGGAACCAAACACAACTGGGATGCAGTATCAAATGGGATATGAAAATTAAAATTTTTTATTGGAAGAATTCTGAACTTAGAAAATGTACATATGGGTCTATTTTAGGTGGTTTTGAATTAGATGGTCACACACAAGTAGCTTAGTAGCTTGGTCTATGTGAGGTTTTGTTGTTGTTTGGTCTTTCCCTTTCTTGAATGAAACCTTTTTTTTGAAGCTATATTTTAAATACATTTCTCCTTTTTTTTCATTCCAAACTCTTCCATATGCCCCTCTTTGGAGTCCTTCAAATTCACAGACTTTTAGAATAAATCATTAGTGTATGCACATATATGTTTCTATGGATTTGTATATATTCACAGATGTAACCTCTCAAGTCCATATAATGTTAATTGTGTGTATATATATANGTGTGCTCATCCCTGGGGAGGGTAACCTCTCCAGTTCCCAACTTTACCTAACTGCTCCTAGTTATTTCTGCAGGGTTAAGGCTCCAAGATCTCATCTTTAAAATGATCTCATTAAGCTTCCTATATAGCTACAGATCACTAAAAGAATCAGATGAGGTTTCATTACAGATGTTAGAATTATCACATACATCATGGAAGAGTGATCTGTACTGGAAACTCTATCATGAATAATTTAATCATGAACTGCAAGCAACAAATAGTCTGATTAATCAACAGTTCCACCTTGCAGGGAATTGATGGTTAAGGAGTTCAAACACGGAATTTTAGCCACAGACATGAGAACAAATGTCAATAAACCAAATTTGAAATGTGTGGTAAGAAATCAAGTTTGCAGCACTGAGAACATTTTATTATATATGATCTAATTAGGGGAGTCTTCAAAAATTTAATACACACATCTTTCTGAAACACGATGACATCTTAAACTTAGCAGTTTCCATTTGACTCAAAAAAAAGTAGAGTAGAGCAAGCACACTTAAATTTTTGCATTAACTCATCTTGGGCTATGCTACTCTAACCTTGTGCTCAAAAACTCTCATGATAAGTCCAAGATGACAGCCAATCAAACGTGAATCTACTTCTGTTTCCTAGGCAACTGACACACAGCTAAAGAAAGAGATTGCACCAGGTTTGGGGTGGGGGTGGGGAATACTGCAGCAATTTCACCTTACTAATATTTTTCTTTTCAAAACGGAAGTATAGATTTGACATGTGTCATGTTTGGAAGGTAAAGGAACAGTAATTTTTCTTGGCTGTTTTCTCTTTTCCAATTTGCTTTCTGGGTCTGTGTATCTAGAATATAATTAGTATATATTAGCTAAGAGCTAGGTAGATAACACAAATTTCTCTTCCATTATTTTAGACTCCAGGATGCACACACACACACACACACACACACACACACACACACACACACGCAAACTAAACAAAACAAAAACAAATAAAAAACCCAACAAGTTTGGAAAAAAAACAGTCCAAAAAGAACAATACATCAATAATACAAAAGTGTCCAAACATGCTGTTTAGGATCTGTAAAGACCATTGCTTTCTGAAACAGACTTTCAGGTCATAACATTATAAATAGTGAAATCATTTGAAATATTTTTCTTTAGATATTAACCTTGCTCTGACCTCAGTGTGGACTGAGGACTTTCCTTTATTGCCATTATACAAAAAGCTGACTGTGGATCCAACAGTTTTCTCCTTTGCAGAGTGTAGCACACACACATCAAAGACGTAATGGGTGTTCAACAAACTGCTTCAAGAGAAGGACGTCATGGAACCAGATGAGTCTCTCACATCCTAGTCTATCCTAATTTCAAGGCATCCTTGTTATTTTCTCAGTGAGCGATTGGCAAGTACCTGCTTTTGAAGACAAATTGTACTCGTTGACAATTTTCCCTTCCCTCTTTCAACTCTGAGATGGATTTGTATCTGAGATGTGATCAGTTCCAAATAGCTAAGCCTAATAGATAAAACAACCCCCTTCTGTCATCCTTTGTGCTCAGCATTTTAAAAGAAGGTAAATGTGAGTTCTTTATTAAGCAAACATTCTTTGAGCATTTACTATACGCCAAGTGTTACCCTGTATTGTGAGTGTCTATGGAAGCTAAGTTTGCTGAATGAGAAGGGGGTTTCTTCCCATTGTGTTCTCAGGAGTGAGGGGCAAGTGAGTGTCTAAGGGAAGAACTCACCTCCTTGGAAGGATGAGAGCAACTAAAAGTCAGGAGTCCCTCATTGTAATGGGATCACTGAAGGTTTCTAATAATAAATTCCAGGAAGGGACACTGTCATCTGTGGATTGTTTTTGCAGTTGAGAGAGTTTCTAAATTAGTCTCTTGTTCATACTGCACCAAAGTTGACAAAAAGGGGTCCAGAAAATGATAGAAATGAAAAAAAAACTCACTAAATCTTTTTAATTTAAATTATAGTGTAACTCCAAATGTGTGTGGATCTCATTTTTAAAGTTCACTTACATATGAACATGTGCTGAGAAACAACCAACAGGGATCGAAAATTAAATGCTCTAAGAGATTTCTGGTTGGCAGGAATTCAGGTCATCACATAATCATCATAACAGTTGGACTCTATGACCGTTTTCTAAGGAAATTCACTGAGAACCTTAAGACAAGTATATAAATATGCAATGTTATACATAGAAGCATCGTTGTGTGTGAAATAACATAATATTTGGGACATAATGGAGATTCCATGTAATTTTGAATGTTCTATCTATAGTGCATGACCTACTCATGTTATATCTGCAAACTCAAATTTTAGACTCTTAACCTAATAAAGTAGTATATATTAAATAACGTAAAATGAGCCAAATCAGAATTCATCAACATGAAAGATATTTCAGATTTTTTTGGTGTAGATATTGTATAATAAGATGAATTATGCTGTCTATAATTGACCCAGCTGCCTCTAGAGTTTTGAGTTTTAAGAATAATATCTTTTCAATATAGTCTTTATGCATACATCTGTAAATACCTGAATTGAGCAATTTATAAATAATCACAAGGCTGAATATAAAAAGAAAATCTTGCTTCCCTCCCTTGCAAGTGTACAAAAAAATCACTAAATCAATTACAGTCTTGATTATTGTCATTAAACTGTCAAATACTCAGGTCCAAATTTCCTATGTTTTGTTCTATTTGTGAATAGTTATTGAGAGAGAGGGAAAGAAAGAAGGAGAAAGGGAGAGGAAAGGGAAAAGGTACAGGGAAGGGGGACTGAAGGGAGGGAGAGAGGGGGAGAGAGGTAGAGACAGAGACACACACAAGAAGGAAACAATAGCACCCAGGAAATATTGCCCAATATGGCTATTCTTGGATGATTCTCTCAGGTGGTTAATCACCGGGATTAATTAGCAAGCAGCTACTGTGGGAACTTGATCTTTTTTCTTGAGTCTTCTTTGTGCATCACAAGATAATTCCTAAAATGAGGCTGAGCAAGTCTGCAAATTAAGCACTGAAGCCTGCCCCAGAAGGAAGGATGCTCACTGCTCGCAGGTATCCATCCCAACAGTAGGAGTCATGCTCTGGGTGCTGAGTGAGGCAACCACTAAAAAAATACATCTGTTCCCACCTACACCTTCTCCCACTGGCAAATGCTGGGCTCTTGGGGCCAGAATTCTAGAATTTTATTTCAAAAATTCATTTATGAAAAAAGGAGGAGGAAGAAATTAAGAAAAGGTCGTCAGCAATATAACACCTGCCACAAATTGAATATCTAATTGTGCCCACACCCCTAAAATAGTACTCTGCAAGGCAACAGAATAATATAAGAAAATTTTTCGTAGTACCAAATTCTCAGCTGGTTAAGAATACCACCTACGCTATGCAGCTGCCTGTAGCTAGATGGCAGGTACCTGGTTGGCCTAACACATTATACATCTTCCTTCTCCCTCTCGTCCTTCCCCTCCTCCTTCCAGCCCTCTCTTTATCCCTCTCCTTCTCCCTCTTCCTCCTTCTCTCTCACCCCTATCTCTCCTCTGTCCACCCTTTCTCTCTCTTTCTTCTCTTCTGCCCCCTCAAAGAACTGGCTATCTTCTCACTTGTGACCCTATTACCTACTACATCTGTCTCCTGATCTGAGTATAGGGATGGCAGTTATGTCGCACCATGGCTGGCATATTTATAAAGCCTGTGCTGGAATTATGGGGAGGGAGGGAAGTGATGGAAAGTGGAGACATTATTAAATAACTGTGATCCGTTTATTCTCATAGATATCATGGTAGAATAAGCTTGTTATTTTTTTGTACAGCATTAATAATACAGACATTCATGCTTTTTTATATCATTATGCTAGATATAAAAACACAGAGTTCAGATACTTATTCTAGGATGACTGATAAAAGCCTAAAGAACTGCCATCAGGATTCAGAAAAATGGATGCCTGAAAGAAGTATATAAATAAGAGGTATATTCAGAGGTTTTTATTTTTTTTAAAGGAGGACAAAACAAAAATATTTTAGGGACCAATAAATTATTGCTTAATATTACAAACAACCTACAAATCAAGTTTCTATTGAATTTATACAGTTTTTTCTACCACAGGTAAAAGTATAGATTATAAAGAGACCTTAGAAAAACTCCACATTCAAAAGACTTTATAACAGCACATCGAAATAAACACTCCTGAATCTTTAATATATGCAAAAATTATTTGCAGTTGCTATTAGTCATACATATTTTCAAATCTGGCTCCAAGGCATATGCTAAAATTATACTCTGCTACAGGGTAGTAAATGAATACATACAACTTTCTTTAGTCACCAAAATGTAGTCATAGCACCCCAAACAGTTAACCATCTTTACTTTCCCTTTTCCACAGTATTCAGTAGAATTATATATGGCAAGATACAGGCAGAGGTAAGAACTTGCTAAGTGGGCTCCATTCACTCAGTTACTAAGGCCAACAATCAGTTAATGGGACCTCCTGGAATTAATAAAGCTAAACAGCAAAAGAAGTGGTTAATTGAATGAAGATGCAGACTACAAAATGGGATAAAATCTTTGCCAGATTCACATCTGCACAGAAAGTTCTATAATATAGGAGGCATGACTAAAATAAAACAACAAAAATTAAACAAGAAAAAAAAAACCTGAATTCCAAAGTGGGCTTAAGATCTGAACTTCAGCCACTCAAAAAAGAAATACAAAGAGTAAGTAAATAATTTTAAAGTATTCAACATTCTTATCTATCAAGGAAGTGGAAATTAAAACTATTTTGGAATTCCATTTCACTGTAGTAATGGTAGCTATCATCAAGAAGAAAGAAAATAAATGCTGGCAAGGATGTGGAGGAAGAACACTTAGTTTCTCTTGCTGGCAGGATAAACTGCTATAGACAATATAAATATCTATCACTGTGGAGGTTCCTCGATAAACTAAAAATAGAGCTATCATCTGACCTAGCTATATCTCCTCAGGCACACACTAACAGGATTTTACATCCTAAACAGAGGTACTTTCCCATCACGGTTATTTTTGCTCTATTCACACAATAACAAGCAGATGGTTTCAGCATAGATGTCCTTCAACTGATAAATGGAAAATGAAAATGTGATATATATATATATATA
>LOEQ01006081.1:151096-165130 GCA_001685075.1 Bramus lutescens
TATATATGAAGTTTAAGTGTAGAGAAACATTAAATCATGAAGTTTTCAGAAAAATATCTAAAATTAGAAAAATATTATATTAACTCAAGAAATCTGGACTCAGAAAGACAAACACCACAGGTTCTCTCACATGGGCATCTCCTAGTTTCTCATGGTTGTATGTGTGTTTTTGTTTGAGACTCAGACTCACTCAGAAAGGGAGCCATGAGAGAGGGAAATAAAGAGGCTTAATCAGAAAGGCCATGGGAGAGAAGAGAAATAGGTGAGGGCCAACTCTAATTAAGGATCATGAAAAGATCATAAGGAAGTATGTTAGTTTATCAGCTATTTGCAACCATGAAAAAAATGTTATGTGGCAGCTACTTACTTAACAAAAGTCTGAGTGAGAAAGAACACAATGGTGCCAAAAGAAGCTGAGTCTCAGTGCAGCAGTAAAGAATTAAACAAAATGTTGCCAGTGTTTCAGTTGCCAAGTAGGTAACATCTGCATATATGAGTGTGGTCTAGAATGCGCAAGAGATTTTCTTATTTGTTCAAGATCTAGGTCACTCCAAGAATTTCAGGCTCATGGGATGGCAAAAGTAAGGGAAATATCTCCCACCCATGTCACCTGCAACAGGCAGGAGATCTGACCTGGGTACACAAGAATGGAAGAACTTTCTCTGCCTCTCCTTACCTGGACAAAACAGTCAAGCTGTCCGCGGTGGTGTGAGTGCAGGGGAACTGGCCCTGCTCCTTGTTGTCTACTTCTTTGGGTAGACAAACCAGCCAAAACAATGCTGGGGGGGCTCATCTTCGTGGTAACAAGGAGGGAGAGCCGGCAGGCTGACCAACCTGGCTACAACCCAGGGCCAGAACTAGGACTACAAATTAGCTCACCCAACACCCACTTCATCTATGAACTGTTGGAGTGTGTGAAGGGATCAGACCTGCAGGTTCAAAGCTACAGGATCTCCATGAAAAAAAGGCAACAGGAGGATATCCAAGAGGAGTCTCAGTGAGAGACCAGTATTGAGAGTGTAGCAGAAGCCAGAGTCCTTGAGACAGACCTCATTGCAATGAACACTTGTAAGTAAAGATGCATGGACTAAATGGTATACACTGTGATTCACTTGGCCATACTACTGCTTTCATGCCTGCTGTGGGACAATGTTCTTGTTCCCTGCAAAGATGTTTCACTTGTATTGGTTTAATAAAAAGCTGATTGGCCAATAGCAGGCTGGAAGTATAGGCAGGTCCATCAGAATAGGAGAATTCTGGGAAGAGGACAATCTCAGTTGGCCGTTGTCACCTAGATACAGAGGAAGCAAGATGAGAATGCCTCACTGATAAAGGTATCAAGCCAAGTGACTAACACAGACAAGAATTATGGATTAATGTAAGATGTAAGAGTCAACAAGAAGCCTGAGCTAATAGGCCAACCAGTTTATAATTAATGTAGACCTCTGTGTGTTTCTTTGGGATTGAACAGCTGCAAGATGGAGTGGGACAGAAACCTCTGTCAACACATGCTGAAACTTGTTTTCAATTTGTTTTTTTTCCCTTTTTTTGGTTTTACTTTTAAATTGTGTTTTGGGGGTAGGTTGCAAGAAGAAGGGGAGATGAGTGGGATCAGGATGCATGATGTGTAGTCCACAAAGAATCAATAAAAAGTTATACAAAAAGAAAAAAAAGACCTTGAGGCTCAAATCTTCATCTGTAAACTCATTCTACTGACTTTAAAATTCAAAATAAGTTAACTATGGACTCTGGTCTTATTTGGAAACTGTAGTTCTAGAGAGAGGCTTGTTTTTGATAGTTTTTTTTTTTGTTTTTTGACATGTACTGTTAAAGCTGAACCATGAAAACAGAAACATCTATGACAGCAGTTTATGATGTAGAAAACATGTCCACAAAACATTTTTCATTATATCCTTACAGTAAGCTTGTGGCTTTAAGCAGGACAGACATTGTGATCTCATTACTACAGAAGAAAATTCACTCTTAGAAAAATTATGTGTTATTTGAGATGCTCAAGGTCACAGAGCCAAGCAGCTCCAGTGTCAAGAATTATTCTTCAATGACAATAACACTGCCTGGGGAGGTTGTTGGAAGCAGTGAATTCTGGGAAACTGTAAAGAAACGTCTTTGCTTAAAGTAGACATTGCAGATAATTTGCAATTTTATTTAGCAATCAGGATCTTTGATACCATTTTTAAATCATTCTTTATTGCAATCAGTTCTAAAAATAGAACTGATTAATATTGCCACAAAAATAGCAGAACAAGTCAGGTTTAGATTGCAAAGCAGTGATGGAAAAGGAACCTAGCTAGACCAAGTCCTAGACACGGAGTTTATAAATACCTCTTTGAAATTAAATTTTTTAAAAAAGGGCAACAAAATTTATAATGTAGGAAGTATAAATATATCAGCCCTGTTGTGATCATGAGATAAGATATAGATACAGAATACTTAATAATTAATTGCAGTGCCCAAGGTCATATAGGCATCTCAAGGTCATATAGCTAGGTTGTATCAATGGAACTATTTTAAAATAGAGTTTATATTTAATGTTTTAATCATCACATTGACATTTCTAAAATAGGAGGTTTCAGGAAGAAACAATTTAAAATTGTACAGAAAACCTGTTTAATCTATGGATGACAGCAAGCGCCCAACAATCTGACAACATACATTTACCACCCTGTGAGCAAGCATTAGAATATAGTTAACATTAAAAAGAAGTAATGTATTTCCTGTGAATAAACATGAAGCTTTATTTCAGTGGACTTTAGTTGCTCACTAATAAAGACTATGTCTGATTTAATGTTTCTTTTTATAACTTTATGCCCTTTTAATTTCATGTATATAAGTCAAATGTTTTCTTTTTTTTCTTCAAAATTTCATTCTCAGAACACTACAATGAAAGTCTCCATAAGTGTCATATGACTACAGGTGAATTTCAGGATGAGAATACTTTAACTTTAGTAGAATGTTTACAGAATTATTATATAAGTGCTATCTGGAAGAAAGAAAATCATATTTAGATTTGTGGTGTGTATGGGAGGGGATGATAAGTGATCTAAAGAGTCAGTGTCAGTTTAATCTGATCTAGAATCTCTTAAGAAGCAAGCCTTTGAGCATGCCTCTGATTTATATTAGGAGAATAGAGGTGACATCCACCATGTGCAGCAACATTCTATGGTCTGGAATTTTTTGGACTGCATAAGAGGGAGAAAGCAAGTTGAGTTACAGCATTCATCATCATCTGCAAGTGCATGGTGGCCTGTTGTCACCCAAGCTCCTACTGCCATGAAATCCCTATCTCGGAACTGGGAGTCATAACCAACCCTTTCTTTCTTACATTGCTTTTGCCAGGCAATTTGTTTTGATGACAAATAACGAGAACAGGGAGCATTCCCCCTCCCAACTTTAACTAGGAGGAAACGAGCAAAGCATCCTGTTTCTTTACAGTGACATCAACACAGCAAAGGACTAAGCTGGGGCTCACACCCAGAATTTTAAGGGATCAGCTTTCTCTGAGAATGGCCAGCATTAACATGAGCGTAACTTGGTAAACTAGGCCATTAAAACAGCGGTTATGCTTAGTCTACCACGCCAAATGGAAGGAGGTCTGAATATTTTGTGTAGAAACTCTTCTAGAATTGCCTTTGGAATTTCAAGTATGATCTGAGCCACAATCAGATTATCTGCAGAGACGGCAAACTTAGCTCAGAGGCACACACATTGTTATTCTCTTAAATAAAGAAATTTGTGCCTAAATTCCAAGTGTCAGACATAATGCTAATTCTGATTTTAGCATGTCTGTGACAAAGAAAGCATTATCATTCCGAGAAGTGCTTTGAACTCATATGTTCCATGATTTTCCTCAGTATATTTAGTTTTGCAAAAGTCTTAGTAATCAGGTTTTTTGACCTTGTTTCTGACCTATTTTCAAATGACATTTTGATCCTTTTTTTATATTCTTTAATGTGTTTCTACGTAACGTATCTTTACACATGTCTAATCTGCATTTGTGTCTTTCTCTGCTATCTGTTTTTATGAACATAAATCTCTTTAAATCTATCTTACAAATATACACAGGTATATATAGAAATTTTGATATACATATGCAAGCACTGGTACCTTTATACAAGTCTATCTCTGTCAGTATGGAGACACTGACTTGTGTGTATGTGTGCATGTGTGTGTACTTACTGAGGTATGTTTGAGGATATCATATGTAGATATGTGTCACTGAAAACAGGTATTTCATATTAAATAAATTAAATTATATTAAACATTCTTTAATACTAAGTCCCTCTAGAAACTCTCTCAACATCACTAAATCTATGTCGCCTCCTTTGAATCTCTCAACAGAATATGCATCCCATGAAACTTTCTCAGTTAACCTCACAATACTAATGAGAGCCTGCATGTATTGAAATGCCCCTTAAACCCAGGTTCCCTTAGTCACCAACTTACATCTGAGATGGTGCTATTAGTTAGTAAAGGATAAAATCAAAGGGAAGTTGGGTAACTCTATATAGCAAAAGAAAATAGAGAGGAGGAACTTTATCTATTACCTCTCCACTCCAATGACTCCCTATGTGGTTTTGCCTCATTTATTCACTAATTTCCTCACCATAGATTTAACTGTGTTCTAGGCAGTATAATGTGCTAATACTGATGCTTAAGTGGTGATAGACACAGCCATGAAATCAACATCTTAAATAGAAGTCAAATACCTAAGTCATCTGACCTCACGTATTACATAGGCTTAAGTATATAAATATACTTAAGGAAACACAGAGTTATTGATAAAAGAATTACAAAATATGTTTTGATGTATTTAGCAACTTAAATGTGAAACAAGGCATTCCAGAAAGAATAGTATGTATCCAAGGGTGTTATGATTTATGGCAGTACATGTGACCCTGGTAGTTGCAGGTGGGAGACCATGGCAGGTAGGAGACAGAGAGATATGTCCTGCAGAGTGAGCATGGGTGTAGAGTTTATTTAGTGGGTATTGGGAAGGGTATAAGGGTAAGAGGATTATGGAGGGAAGGGAGAGAGAGAGAGAGAGAGAGAGAGAGAAAGGAAGATGGGAAGGGAGAGGCAGAGGCTGTCTCTTCAGAAGGATGAACAGAGAGAGAAAAAGGAGAGGAGGTTTGAGATCAGCTTGCCTAGGTGAGAAGAAGATGGGCAAAGCTTGTTTCTTAAAGGGACAGGGTAACCAGGTGACAGGGAAGGTCAGCAGAATTATAAAAAAGGGTATGTCCCCAAAATCTATATATTATGTCCAACAAATGTTCTAATTTTGCCATGACCTATAAACATGCTTGGAATTGAATTTAAACTTACAACCAATTTATAAGAATTGAACAGCCATAGAGAGTGTATGCCATCTGAGATTAGTTCTCTAATTTCAGAAAATCAAACTCATTTGCAATGAATAAATATTAAAACCAGTCTTTCCAATAAATCATTGATAATATTTGGATTTTTTTTTGAGTAAGGAGTGTACTGAGAGAAGGATAAAGGGGAGGGAGAAGACAAACACACACAGAGAGATGCTCATCCCCTACATCTCATATTTCTGTTTTCAAAATCAACTTTGAAGTCATTCTTGTTTCAGTTTTACGTGAAAATAGTGAAATTTCACCCCTGAAGAAGTGAGGATCTGGGTCCCTTGACTAGAAGGCCCTACTCTCTAGACCCTAGCCCCCAGAGGCACATCCAAGCCCCACCCACACTCACCAAAGCTCCAGAAACCTGGTAGCAGCCTCCCCATACCTGCAATGATCATCCATGGCATCTTCCATCATTGGAGCCTCTGCCCCGCTTACATCCCGGAGAAACCCCAGAGGCATATCAGGTACCACTAAAGGCATGAACCTGCCTGCAACTAGAGAAAGAGCCTAAGCCACAGGCCCCATCTCTACCAATTGGAAGCAGAGGGGACCCCTAAAGCATAGGACTCTCTTGCACTCATTGGAGGAAGAGGTGGGTAAATGACAGGGTAAGAACACATTCAACAACATAAAGAAAAATATGACAATACCAAAACCTAGTGGTTCTACATCAGCAAGATCTGAAAATCCCAACACAGACAGAGCAGAAGAAAACAACCTTAAAAATAACCTTATGAAGATGATAGAGGGCCTTAAAGAGGAAATGAGAAATTCTCTTAAAGATGTAGAGGACAAGACAAACAAAAAATTGGGAGAAATCAACAAATCCCTTAAAGAAAGCTAAGAAGTCTAAGAAAAAAAAAACCAAACAGGTGAAGGAAATGGTTCAAGACCTGAAAACTGAAATAGAAGCAAAAAAAAAAAAAACACAAATGAAAGGAATTCTGGAATTGGTAAAATCTGGATAAATGATCATGAGCTACAGATGCCAGCATAACCAGCAGAATACAAGGGATGGAAGAGAAAACGTCAGGTATTAAAGATACCATAGAGGAAATAGATTTGCCGGTCAAAGAAAATGTTAAATCCAACAAATTCTTAACACAAAATATTCAGGAAATCAGAGATACCCTGAAAAAAAAACCCCAAGAATAATAGGGATAGAAAAAGGAGAAGAAATTTAGATCAAAAGCACAGAAAATACATTCAACAAAATCATAGAACAAAACTTACCCTACCTAAGGCCATGCCTAAGAAAGTACAAGAAGCTTACAGAACACAAATAGACTGGACCAAAAAGAAGGTCCCTCACCACATAATAATAAAAACACTAAACATGCAGAGTAAAGAAAGAATATTAAGCGCTGCAAAGGAAAAAGGTCAAGTAACATATAAAGGCAGACCTATGAAAATTACACTTAAATTCTGAATGGAAACTGAAAATCAGAAGGTCCTAGAGAGATGTTCTACAGATACTAAGAGATCATGGGTGTCAGCTCAAGCTACTATACTCAACAAAGCTTTCAACCACCATACACGGAGATAACAAGATATTTCATGACAAAACCAGATTTAAACAATACCTATCCACAAATCCAGCCCTACAGAAAGTAATAGAAGGAAAACTTCAACCCAAGGAAGTTAGCTACACCCACAAAAACATAGGCAATAGATAATCCCATACCAACAAAATCCAAAGAAGGGAGAGACACACAATACAACCATGTCAAACAAAACCAAAAATAACAGGAACGAACAATCATTGATCATAAACATCTCTTAATATTATTGGTCTCAATTCACCTATAAAAAGACACAGCTGGGTGGTGATGGCACATGCCTTTAATACCAGTACTTGGGAGGCAGAGGCAGAATCTCTGTGAGTTTGAGGCCAGCCTGGTCTACAAGAGCTAGTTCCAGGACAGGCTCCAAAACTACAGAAAAACCCTGTCTTGAAAAATAAGTAAATAAACAATATTTTTTTAAAAAGACCAGCTTAACAGAATGGATACAGAAACAGGATCCATCCTTCTGCTGCATACAAGAAACATACCCCTATCTCAAAGCCAGACATAACTTCAGAGTAAGGGGTTGGGAACAGATTTTCCAATCAAATGGACATAAGAAACAAGCAGGTGTAGCTATCCTAATATCTAAAAAAATAGAGTTCAAATAAATCAATCAAAAGAGAAGGAGAAGGACACTTCTTAATCGTCACAGAAAAAAATTCAAGAAGATGAAGTCTCAATTCTGAATATCTACACCCCAAATACAAGAGCAACAAGATCTATAAAAGAAACATTACTAAAGTTTAAATCTCCCATCAAACCCCACATACTAATAATAGGAGACTTTAACATCCCACTCTTACCAATGGACAGGTTTGCCAGACAGAAACTCAGCAAAGAGAACTGATAGGTGTCATGACTCAAATCGACTTAACAGACATCTATAGAATATTTAACCCAAATACAAAAGAATGTATCTTCTCAATCCCTCATGAAACCACCTTTAAAACTGACCACATACTCAATAATGAAGCAAACCTCAATAGATACAAAAAATTTGGAATAAACCCCTGTATCTTATCAGATCACCATGGCTTAAAGTTAAAATTCAACAACACTAATTGCAGAAAGCCTACAAATGAATAGAAATTAAGCAACACTTAATAGAATCACCCCTGGTTCAGGAAGAAATAAAGAAATTAAAGAGTTCCTAGAATTCAACAAAAGTGAATACACAATGTACCCAAACTTATGGGACACTTTGAAAGCAGTGCTAAGAGGAAAGTTTATAGCACTAACTGCATACATAAAAAACTTGGAAATTTTTCACACTAGTCACTTAATAGCACACCTGAAAACTCTAAAATAAAAAGAAGCAAACTCACCCAGGAGGAGTAGATGCCAGGAAACAATCAAATTGAGGGCTGAAATTAATAAAAACAAAAACAAAACAAAAAACACAAAACAGTACAAAGAATCATTGAAAGAGTTGGTTCTTGGAGAAAAAAGAAATAGATAGACAATCCATTATCCAAACTAACCAAAGACAGAGAAAGAATATCCAAATTAACAAAATCAGAAAAGAAAAGGGGGACATAAAAACAGATACTGAGAAAATCCAGAGAATCATCAGCTCTCAATTCAATAACCTGTACTCCACAAAATAGGCAATTTTATGGATAGATACCACATACTAAAATTAAATCAAGACAAGATAAACAATTTAAATAGGCCTATAAACTATAGAAAAAAGCATTCATCAAAAGTCTCCAGCCAAGAAACAGATCAGGGCTGGATGGTTTTTAGCACAGAATTATACCAGAATTTCAGAGAAGAGCTAATACCAGTAATCCTCAAACTGTTCCACACAATAGAAACAAAAATGATATTGCTAAGCTCTTTTTACAAGGCTAGAGATACCCAAGTACCCAAAGATGCAACTAAGAAAGAGAATTACACACCAATCTCACTCATGAACATTGATGCAAAAATGCTCAGTAAAATAATTGCAAACTAAATTCAAGAACACATAAGAAAAATCATCCACCATGATCAAATAGGCTTCATCCTGGAGATGCAGGGATGGTTCAACATATGAAAATCTATCAATGTAATCTACCCTAATAAACAAACAGAAAGAAAAAAAAACATGATCATCTCAATAGATGCTGGAAAAAGTCTTTCACAAAATCCAACCCCTTTTCATGATAAAGGTCTTGGAGAGATCAGGGATACAAAGAACATACTTAAACATAAAAAAGGCAAAATATAGCAAACTGATAGACAACATCAATCTAAATGGAAAGAAATTCAAAGCAATTCTGCTAAAATCAAGAACAAGACAAAGCTGTTTACTCTCTCCATAACTATTCAATATAGTACTCAAAGTTCTAGCCAGAGCAACAAGGCAAGAAAAGGAGATCAAGGGGATACAAATTGAAAATGAAGGAGTTAAATTTTCACAATTTGAAAATTATATGATAGTATACATAAGTGACCCCCAAAACTCTACCAGGGAACTTCTAAAGCTGATAAATACCTTTAGTGATGTGGCAGGGTAACTAAAAAAATAAAATAACAGTAGCTCTCCTTATATAGATGATAAATGAACTGAGAAAGAAACCAGAGAAACATCGCCCCTCACAATAGCCATAAACAATATAAAATATCTTGGGGTTACTCTAACCAAACAAATGAAAGACCTGTATAACAAGACCTTTAAGTCTTTGTAGAAAGAAATTTAAAAAATATTAGGAAATGGAAAATTCTCCCATGCACTTGAAAAGGAAAGATCAATATAGTAAAAATGGCATTCTTGCCAAAATCAATCTATATATTCAATGCAATCCTCACCAAAATCCCAACACAATTCTTCACAGACATTGGAACAACAACATTCAACTTCACAAGGGAAAAAGAGCCAGAATAGCCAAAACAATTTTTTACAATGAAGGAACTTCTGGAGGCATCCCCATCACAGACTTTAAACTCTACTATAGAGCTATAGAAACTAATGCAGCTTGGTAATGGCATAAAAACAGACAGGTGGACCAATGGAAAAAAATCAAAGACCCTGATATTAAGGTAAAATGAACAGATATTGAACACATATGAACACCTGATTTTTGGCAAAGAAGCTATACATTGGGGAAAAAAGCATCTTCAATAAATAGTGCTGGCATAACTGGATGTCAGCATAGAGAAGAATGCAAATAGAACCATACCTATCCCCATGCACAAAACTCAAGTCCAAATGAATCAAAGACCTCAACATAAATCCAGTCACCCTGAGCCTCAGAAAAGACAAAGTGGGAAGTGCCTTGAATGTGTTGGCATAGGAGACTACTTCCTGAATAAAACACCAGTAGCACAGATACTGAGAACAACAATTAATAAATGGGACCTCCTGAAACTGAGAAGTTCTGTAAGACAAAGGACACCATCAATAAGACAAAACAGCAGGCTACAGAATTGGAAAATATCTTCAACAACCCCAAATCTGACAGATGGCTGATTTAGAAATATACAAGGAACACACACACACACACACAAAAATAAACAGCAAAATACAAAATAATCCAATTAAAAATGGGGTGCAGACCTAAGTAGAGAATTCTCAACAGACAAATCTCAAATGACTGAAAGACATCCTTAGCCATCAGGGGAATACAAATTGAAACAACTCTGAGATACCATCTTATACCAGTTAGAATGGCTAAGTTCAAAAGCACTAATGAAAGCTTATGCTGGAGAGAATGCAGAGAAAAGGGAACACTGCTCCGTTGCTAGTGGTAATGCAAACTTGTACAGTCACTTTGGAAATTAGTATGGCCGTTTCTCAGAAAACTGAGATGAGAGTCAAAATACCTCAAGACCCAGTAATACCATTCTTGGTCATATACCCAAAGGATGCACACTCATACCACAAGAACATTTGCTCAAGTATGTAGCAGTATTATTTGTAATAGCCAGATTCTGGAAACAAACTGGATGCCCCTCAACCAAAGAGTGGATAAAGAAAATAAATCATAAAAAAATTAAGAGTGGATAAAGAGTAGTACATTTACACAATGGAGTACTGCTCAGTGGTAAAAAGCAATGACAAAGCTGAAGTTTGCAGGCAAATAGAACTAGAAAAAAACTCTGAGTGAGGTAACCCAGACCCAGATAGACAAATGTGATATGTACTCACTCATAAGTGGATATTAGCCATAAACTAAAGTATAGCCAGCCTACAGCACACAGCCCCAGAGAAGCCAGGAAACAAGGAGAACCCTAAGAGAGACATACATGGATCCCACTGGGAAGGAGAATTAGACAGGATCTCCTGAGTAAATTGGGAGTGTGAGGGAGGAGAGGTTGGAAGGGGAATGCAGAGGAGAAAAAGAGAAATTCGGATGAGAACATGCAGAATTGGGAAGGTAGAGTTGGAGGAAGAACAGAGAAGAAGAGCAAGGAAAGAGATGTCTAGATAGAGGGAGCCATTGTGGGGTTAGTGAGAAACCTGGCACTAGAGTAATTTCCAGAACTCCACGAGTATGACCGCAGCTAAGATCCTAAGCAATAGTGGAGAAGGTGCCTGAACTGGCCTTCTTCCCCTGAAATCAGATCAGTGACTACCCTAATTGTCATCATAGAAGCTATATCCAGTAACTGATGGAAGCAGATGCAGAGATCCACAGCTAAGCACTGGGCTTAACTCCTGGAGTCCTGTCATAGAGAGGGAAGAGCAATAATATGAGCGAAGGGGTCAAGGCCATGATGGGGAAACTCACAGAAACAGCTGGCCCGAGCAAGTAGTAGTTCACTGACCCCAGAATAACAGCTGGGGAACCTGCATAATGACTGAAACAGGTTGTGTATATTATATAATTATATATAATATGCTAATATTATATATGTATAAAATAAACTGCATTATGAACCTTTATTCCCAGGCTCAGTTAAGGTCTGTTCCAAGCATCATGTCATCAACAGAGTTGATTTACAACTGTGTGTATTGGTGATGGTGGCTTTGCTGATGCCAGTGATACAGGCTAAATCAACTATATCTGTATCAGACACTTCTCTTGGTGCTATGGTAACTGCCTGATAGAAATAACTCAAAAGTTGTCAGAAGGCTCTGCAGCTCTGGTCCAAGAGCATCCTGTCACTTGTGTTGGCTTGGTGTCCTTCATATGTTTCTAAGTGACATACTAAATAAAAAGAAAGAATTGTACAAACCGTTCCTCTAAAGGGAGAATGACAATTGTTGACTTTGCAATAGTTTAACCATTTAACCTTTCGATCTCAGCTTAGTACTCAGTAAGTTGTATGCAACATTTGTCATAGAAATGCCTTGGCATTAGACATTCTTTCTGCTTCTAGTTTGAACTAGAAATGCCCCCTAAAGACTCATGTGTTGAGAGCTTGGTCTGCACTGCAGAAATGTCCAAAATGATGCTTTATAGGAATGATTGTATTCTGAGAGTACTAGCTGGTGTTGTGTCAACTTGAAAGAAGCTAGGGTTATCACAGAGGAAGGAGTCTCCACTGAGAAAATGCCTCCATGATATCCACCTGTAAGACCTTTACTCAATGAGTGATCAATGGAGAAGGCCCTTCACATTGTTGGTAGCACCACCCCTGGGATGGTTGTCCTAGGTTCAATAAGAGATTAGACTGAGGAAGTTTGGGGCAACAAGCCAGTAAGCAGTACTCCTCCAGGGCCTCTGCATCAGCTCCTGCCTCAAGGTTCATACCCTGCACGAGTTTTTGTCCTGACTTCCTTTAGTGATGAATGGCAATGTGCAACCTGAATAAACACTTTCCTCCCTAATTTTCCTTTTGGTCATGGTGTTTTGTCACAGCAATAGACTCACTGAAACAGTAACCTTAGGAATCATAAAATTTTGATTGTTCCATATTTTCGAGTACTTTGGTAATTTAAGAAGTGAAATGTTAATGAATGTAGCCAATCATTGTGGCATCCTCTGGGGACTACATTTATTCCAAACTCACCTCTCCTTCATGCCCTCCTTCCCTTCCTCCTCACCACAGTGCTCCAACACACCTCTTCTTCTAAGATGTCATTGAGCTATGGGCTAACCTTCTAAAAACCATAAATGAAAATTGTTTCATCTTGAAAATGATTATCTTAGATTTTACCCCACTGACAGAATGCTAATACACCCAGGGTAGGACAATGCACGTGTTCTGGGTACTTTTAAGACAATCTGGGTTAAGCTAGGAAGTTGAGCAGATTGGGTATGTTCAATATATAGTCTACTGTTAATGTTTTCAAAAAGGCAACTAATTATTAACATATAACCTCATGGGAAGTCGAGAGTACTTCCAAAAAGGAAATGATGCAGGATTACCTAATACTAAATAATTAAGCATATGAAACTCATTCTCAAAAAGGTGAACATGGACAACTACTACTTGGTAAGTGTTGTGTAAGGAACCAGTCAAGGAAGGGCAGGGTGTGGCTTATTGGTAGAGTGCTTACTAAAGGCTATGATTTCTATCCCTAGTTTTTAAAATGTCAAGATATAGATTTATATAAAACATGTTTCTACTTGTGACTGATCTATAATTACTAGGGAGATAATTGATCTTACCAGTCATCGTACAAGGTATTACGTGTCGTTTAAGAACAGTACAAGGAAGGTGATAAATGAAGGAGCTGCTACAATGTTATTTCCTGTTCCATCTATGCACCACAGGTTTTAGATTAGGTAAGAGAGTTATTTGGAGACTGCCAAAGAATGGTCAAAAGGGGTCTTGAAAGTTAAATGAATGTGAATGAGCCAGATAGAAGAAGGCTTATAGCAAAATGGTAAAGTATTTTAACCAGCTGTAAACAGACACATAGATCCTTGAAACAAGCATTACATTTCTTTATGTAATGATAAGATTTCACATCTCAATCAGTTGCTGTTTATGACTCCTTAGTTTTTTCTTTTTTTTCATTGTCCTTATTAAAAATTTCCACCTCCTCCCCTCCTCCCATTTTCCTCCCCCTTCTCCTCCCCCAGTCTCCCTTCCCCTCCCTTTCCAGTCCAAAGAACAGTCAGGGTTCCCTGCCCTGTGTGAAATCCAAGGTCCTCCCCCCTCCATCCAGGTCTAGGAAGGTGAGCATCCAAACAGCC
>LOEQ01006081.1:168603-181392 GCA_001685075.1 Bramus lutescens
TTTGTTAGAAATTAGTATAGCCACACCCACTTGTTTCTTAGGTCCATTTGATTGAAAAATCTTTTCCCAACCCTTTACTCTGAGTAGATGTCTGTCTTTGTGGTTTAGGTGTGTTTCTTGTAAACAGGAGAATGTTAGATCCTGTTTTCGCATCCAATCTCTTAGCCTGTGCCTTTTTATAGGATTTGATAACAGACAGAATTTACTTGTAGATTATTGTGAATTTGTCTATTTATATAAAGTATATTATGTTATCAGTTTTATTGAGTATTGTGTGAAAAGTTAAGCCTCTAGACAATAATAATAAATAATAAAAATATTCTGCCAATATTATTGTAGGTTATGCTCTTGGGACTAGGGAATTTATCTTCCTTTTAGAAATATGCACTCACATTAGCATATTAAAACATTGGATAAATTTCAGCATTAAAAATATTTACTCTAACTTTGCATAATACCCCTCTCCTACATGTCAAACCCTTATTACATCCTAGACATAAATATTTATATGATATAAAGGAATGATAAATTTTGCAATAAAATGAAATTATTAATCTAACATTTTATAACCTCTAATATTTGACATTTTTAAGGAGAGAGTACTTGAAAGTTACTGCACCAGTGTTGTGGAAATATATAGTACTTAATTCTTAGCTATATTCATCATGCTGTGTGATAATATCAAAGTATATTTAAAAGATCCTCTTTGATTGAGACATATGTTTTGATTATATTCTCTGCACTTCAGTGATAACCATCATTCTTCTCTCTGTTTCAATGAATTCATTGGTTTTTCAAGTCTACACATGAGAATGTTATTTTTCTTTTTGTGTTTGGCTTTTTTTATCAGCATATTTTTTCTATGTTCACTATCATATGATACAAATATCCACTTTTTAAAAAGCTGATTATTATTATATCTTGTGAGTGTGTGTATTGTTTATATTGATTCCATAATTTAGTCATCATGAAAGTAAAAGTACCATGTATGGGGGGAAAAAAGCCAAGAGACAACCTATGGGTTGAGAGAAAATATTTGCAAGCCAAGCACATGATCAGGAGTTAATAACACATACATTATATAAATATATATTAACTGTATAGAAAAACTCCAATTAAGAAATGGACAAAAAGAAAAGCAAACGGGAGTTTTCATTTCCTGGCTGCTCAGACCAAAATAATCACACAAAAACTTTATCAATCACAGCACTGTTTGTCCAATGACTTAGCATATTCATAGCTAGCTCTTATATCTTAAATGAACCAATTTCATTAATAAATCAATGTAGCACCACGAGGCTGTGGCTTACTGGTAATGTTCTGTCATTTTTCTCCCTCAGGGTCTACATGGCATCTCCTTGACTCTGCCTACTCTCTGTCTCTGTTCGGATTTCCCATTAGGTTTTACTCTGCTAGGGCACTGGCGGAAACACCTTTATTCCTCAAGCAATAAAAGCAACATATATACAGAGGCACACCCCCACATCATAAAAGTATGCTATATATACCCAATGGGGTCTTATTAAACTATAAAGAAAAAGAAACTATGAAATATGCATGTTTGTGTCTGGTCAAAGAATCTTCTCATGGCAGTAGATAGTCATAACTGTTCAGATGTAGATGGATAGTCTATATCAACCTTCTTCCCCAAGGCTCAGGAAACCTCAGAGAAAGGAACTGAAAAAATGTAAAAATGGAGTATTGGATGGAATGCTATGAAATGCATGCTGTTCCTTCAACCTAATATTGCTGTTTTAAAACATATGAACAGTAATTATAATTACCTACATAAGACCTACACAAGATCAGGTCTAGTAAAAATTCTAGTTTGGATGTGGAGGGAGCTCCTAAGGCTCAACCATTAGTTATGAGAGTATTGACTACTAAAAGCTGCTGGAGAAGGAAGATTTACTTTAGTTTTGTGGATGTGGCCACTGGTAGGTTTACCATGTCCCAGTGAAAAACACTACATATATGTTGTGGGTTTTCACCAGAGAAGACTGCTTAGACACAGGTTTAAGCCAAAAGGAAGTCTTTATTGCCTGGTAGGCAACTACACTGGATGTTTGGGATCCCATTGTAGCACAAAGTCTTTTTCAGAATGAGCTTTTAAACATAAAAACCATGTTCTGGGTTTGCATACTTCAGTTAACAAGAACAGTTAGCCAGAAACAGGACCACAGAAGCTAAAATGCAAGGTTAATACATTAAGAGACTTCCTAAGAACTATGAACTTTGATAGATTAGGTCTTTGTTTTCATGTTTGGCAGGTGGTACTGTCTACATGCTGTTTTACAGTCTGATTGACACTTCTGCCATGGAATCATTTGTGCTAACATTGGGGGCCTGTTAAGATATGGGGTCTTGTCACAATATACACATATAGGAATCTCTAATTAGACTCAGTGGGCTAAAAAAACAAACAAAGAAACAGATAATAAATAAAAGGGAATAGATAATGGACCTTGATAGAAAATGTTGTCAGAAATAAAACAAAACATACAAATGTTCAACAAGCTTTTGAAAATATATTGGTTACCACTGAACACTACAAGTAAACCCCCCATGAGATAATTAATACCTTAAGCTTGAAAGAGGACTATGACAGAAATGAAGAAACAAGTGCCTTAGGATGCGGAGCAAAGAGAACTGTCTTACTTTGTTCTGAGTGTTAATCGGGGCAACCATTATGGATCATCAAATACAGGCTTTTCTCCAGATTAAAAATAAAATTTCCGGAGAATCCGTCAATTCCACCTCTGAGTATTGTCCTGAAATGTGAAATCAGTGTGTTATACATGCTTTTGCCCAGGAAGGAAACAATACTTCCCTTCTTGCAAAAGCTCACCAATATCTAACAGATAAAACTTCTTAGATATATCTTCTCAATGCGAATAATCTGAATAATTTGCCAACATACTCACAAACAAATTTTAGAATAAAAATTAAGCCTTATGGAAGAATCATGCCCTTTTTTTTTTCTTTTGGAAGGAGATAATTAAATCAGGTTATTGCTCAACTTTTTTTTCTTTACAAGCTGTTAGAACAAAAGGTTTGACCAAAACAACTCTATGAAGAAAAGATTGATTTTGGCGTATAAATCCAGCAAGATTGCCCTCCATCAAGACAGGGAAGCCAAGCTGTCAGGGAAAGCATTGCTGCTAGTGAAGGAAGCAGGGAAACAATGTGAAGTAGAAACAACAAAGCTCACTCTCCTGCCCTCAAAGGAGCACTTCCTGTCTCCTGCTCTCAAAGGAGCACTTCCTGTCTCCTTCCCTCATAGGAGCACTTCCTGTCTCCTGCCCTCAAAGGAGCACTTCCTGTCTCCTGCCCTCAAAGGAGCACTTCCTGTCTCCTGCCCTCAAAGGAGCACTTCCTGCAATGGGTTTTCACTTCTTAAAGGTTCTAGAAGCTCCTAGCAGTAGTACCACCGTCTAGTGATTGCTATACTACATGCCTATAGGGAACTTTTCACATTCAAACTCCAGTATCTTCTCATCTTTGCTTTGTAAAATATATTTACATTAGAGAAACCCACTTCACTTCTCTTGGCCAAACTATTTGAATTTTATGAATGTTAAGTAAACTGTGGGTTCATACTCTAAAGGTGAGTATGGTGGCTTGCATGACATTGTAAGATTTGTGCTTACAATACTATCAAAATAAAATGCAAATTTCAGTGTATTTAGCTAGCTATGGCCTTCAGATATGTGATGAATGTGTTGAGATGTCTATCATCTAGTGAGTGCAGTCTACGGAAAGATATGCAACTTCTAAACAGGATGTCTGGTGATTGTTAATGATTTCCCAGTCTTCTTAGATACATACTCATCACCAACCAGTATACAATGCATCATGATTTAGTCAAACAGACTTTACTTCATGTCATTAATTCATAGATCGGCTCAATTCTGAAACATGCTAACATGAATTGCTTAAATACGTACTTCATGGAGTCTCACTAACATGTATATTTGAGAGCTTGCAATAACCTAAGAAGCAACACATTAAGAAAGTAAAAAAAAATGAGACACCAACTGCTTATAATTCTGTTGTGTGCTAAGACTTCTACAAAACCAAGAGTAATATTAATTATTTATAGGAACACTATATTTTTTACTCTGAAATACACAAATTTATTTGAAGTTGATTTCTAATGGCAAGTAAGGGGAAAAACTGTTTTAAAGAGACAACATATAGTAAGTAGATTGACTCTCCCCAGTCCTAGTGTTGAAGGAAGAAACTCTGAACTTTCTGTACACTAGAAAATCTTTGCCAGTGAGCTCTCTTCAAGTTCCAGATGCAATATATAATAATCATCAATAAATTACAAGTCACGTATTTTGGCATTAGAACCAGCACTGTACTGCCTCCCGGAGGAAGCACTGTTGATGTTTGCTTTAACAAACGAATGTTTATTCTCTTAATTCACTCAGTTTCCTCATCTGTAAATTAGAAAACAGTATGCTAATCCCCATAGAGATGTCTGATGATGAAACTAAGAACACACACAAGATGTAGTGCCTGATTCATGAAGAAAGTGCTTAATTAGTGTTAGCGATTTTCCAGAATTAATATTTGAATAATAATGGTGTCAGCACAAGTGGCTGGAGTCATATCAATAATCCTTCTAAGAAAAAGAATGAATTTTGGAAAATTACTGAAATAACAAAAAGAAAACAACTATTTGAGATAAATGGAATTTGATGAAGTGAACAATAGAAATTAACGTGCAGAAAGAAAATCGAGAAAAAGAAGTGAATTCTTAAGATAGCAAACTAAAGAATCAGCCATTAGTATTCCAATAACCAGCCATTGGAAAGAAATGGGTTCAAGGACATCTAGAAAACCATAGCAAGCATAAAACATTTAAAAAGTAAATCAGTTTATTCAATAACTACACATCGAAAGTGTCTGTGCTTCTGGTGTTATATTTAGGAAGTGGTCTCCTGTGTCCATGTGTCCAGTGCTTCTTCCCACTTTCTCTTCTACATATGACGTTCACTGTAGCTGGATTTATGTTGAGGCCTTTGATCCATTTCGACTTGAGTTTTGTGCATGGGGATAGAGGTGGGTTTATTTTTTGCATTCTTCTATGTGTTGACATCTATTTATGCCAGTACCATTTGTTGAAGATGCTTTCTTTTTTCCATTGTATAATTTTAGCTTCTTTGTCAAAAATCAGGAGTGCCTTAATATCAGTGTCTTTGCTTTGATTACATTGGTCGACCTGTCTGTTTTTATACCAATACCAAGGTGTTTTCATTACTGTAGCTCTATAGTAGAGTTTAAAGTCCAGGATGGTAATGCCTCCAGAAGTTCCTTCATTGTACACAAGTGTTTTGGCTATCCTGGGTAATATGGTTTTTCATACGAAGTTGAATATTGTTCTTTTGAGGTTTGTGAAGAATTGTGTTAGGTTTTTGATGGGGATTGCATTGAATCTGTAGATTGTTTTGATGTGATTGTCGTTTTTACTATGTTAATCCTACCTGTTCAAGAACATGGGAGATCTTTCCATTATCTGACATCTTTTTTAGTTTGTTTTTTTTTTTCAAAGACTTCAAGTTCTTGTCATACAGGTTTTTCACTTGGTTGGTTAGAGTTACCACAAGATGTTTTATGTTATTTGTGGCTATTGTGATATTTTCCTGCTTTCTTTCTCAACCCTTTTAGCATTTGTATATAGGAGGGCTACTCACAATTTTCAGTTAATATTGTATCCTGTCACATTACTGAAGGTATTTATCAGCTGTAGGAGTTCCCTGGGAGAATTTTTTTGGATCAGTAATATATATTATTATATCATCTGCAAGTAGTGTAAGTTTGAATTCTTCTTTTCCAATTTTATAGCCGCTTCATCTCCTTTGGTTGTCTTATTGCTCTAGCTAGAACTTCTAGTACCATATTGAATAGATGCGGAGAGAATGGACAGCCATGTGTTGTTTCTGAGTTTAGTGGAATAGCTTTGAGTTTCTCTCCGTTTAATTTGATATTGACTACCAGCTTGCCTTTTATTGCTTTTATTATGTTCCTGATATCTCCAAGACCTTTATCATGAAGGGGTGTTGGATTTTGTTAAAAGCTTTTTCACCATCTAATGAGATGATCATATGTTTTTTTTTCCTTTCAGTTCATGGTGGATTACTTTGACAGATTTTCATATGTTGAATCATCCCTGCATCTCTGAGATGAAGCCAACTTGATCATGGTGGATGATTTTTCTGATGTGTTTTTGGTTTCAGTTTACCAGTATTATGTTGTGTATTTTTGTGTCAATGTTCATTAGGGAGAGTGGTCTGTAATTCTCTTTCTTAGATGAGTCTTTGTATGGTTTAGGGATCAGGGTAACTGTAACCTCCTAAACAGAGTTTGGCAATGTTCCTCATGTTTCTTTTGCATGAAACACAGTGAGGAGTATAGTTTATTTTTTTTCTCTTCTTTGAAGTTCTGGTGCAATTCTGCACTGAAACCAGCTGGCCCTGGGCTTTTAACATTGGAAAACTTTTGATGACTTCTTCTATTTCCTTAGGGGTTATAGGTTTACTTATCTGGTCTTGATTTAATTTTAGTATGTGGTTCCTATCCAGAAAATTGTCCATTTCTTTTAGATTTCCCAATTTCGTGGAGTGTAGGTTTTCAAAGTATGACCCAATGAATCTTTGGATTTCCTCAGTGTCTATTTTGAGGTTCCCCTTTCTTTTCTGATTTTGTTCGTTTGCATATTCTTTCCCTGCCCTTTGATTAGTTTGAATATGGTTTCCTATCTTATATTCTTGAAGAACCAGTTCTTTGTCTCATTAAGTCTTTGTATTGTTTTCTTTGTTTCTATTTTATTGATTTCAGTCCTAAATTTGATTATTTCCTGGCGTCTACTCCTCCTGGGTGAGTCTGCTTCTTTTTGTTCTAGAGCTTACAGATGTGCTGTTAACTAGCCAGTGTGAGATTTTTCCAGGTTCCTTATGTAGGCACTTAGTGCTATAAGCTTTCCTCTTAGCACTGCTTTTATGTGTCCCATAGGTTTGTTTGTGTATCTTCTGCCTTCATTTTTGTTGAATTGTAGGAATGCTTTAACTCTTTTTTGTTCTTCCTTGACCCAGAGGTGATTCACCTGAGTATTGTTCAATTTCCATGAGTTTGTAGACTTTCTGCAATTAGTGTTATTGTTGTTGTATTCTAAATTTCATCCATGGTGATCTTATAAGATACAGGGGATTGCTCCAATCTTTTTGTATCCAATTTTCTCTATCTATCTAGTGAGGTTTGCTTTGTCACTGAGCATGTGGTTAATTTTAGAGAAGGTTTCATGAGGTGCTGAGAAGTATATTCTTTTGTATTTGGCTGAAATGCTCTATAGACGTCGGTTAAGTTTGTTTGAGTCATGACATCTGTCATTTCTCTTACTTCTCTGTTAAGTCTCTGTCTAGCAGACCTGTCCATTGGTGAGAGTGGGTTGTTGAAGTCTCCCACTATTAGTGTGTGGAGTTTGAGATGAGATTTAAGTTTTAGTAATGTTTCTTTCACAGATGTGAATGCTTTTGCATGAGGGGCATAGATTTCAGAGTTGAGCCTTCATCTTCATGGATTTTTCCTGTGATGAGTATGAAGTGTCCCTCTCCGATTCTTTTGATTAATTTTTGTTTTACGTCTATTTTGTGAGATATAAGGATAGTTAAACTCTCAGGTTTCTTAGGTCCATTTGGTTAGAAAGTCTTTTCTCAATCCTTTACTCTGAGATAATGTCTGTCTTGAGGTTAAGGTGTGTTTCTTATATGCAACAAAAGGATAGATCCTATTTTTGTATCCACTCTGTTATGCTGTGTCATTTTAAAGGTGAATAGAATCAATTGATTTTGAGATATTAATGACCACTGATTTTAATTTCTGTTGGGTTTTTTTGGTGGTTGTGTTTGTGTGTTTCCCTTCTTTGGGGTTTCTGACATGTGGTGTGAGGTTATCTGCTGGCTCTGTTTTCATGGGTGCAGCTAACTTCCTTGGGTCAGAGTTTTCTTTCTAGTACTTTCTGGAAAGCTGGACTTGTGGCTAGGTATTGTTTAAGTCTTGTTTTCTCACAGAATATCTTGCTTTCTCTGTCTATGGTGACTGAAAGTTTTCCTGGGCATAGTAGTCTGGTCTTGCATGTTTCTGCAGCACATTCGTCCAGGACCTTCTGGTTTTCAGAGTTTCCATTAAGAAGTTGGGTATAATTCTCACAGGTCTGCCTTTATATGTTACTTTGTCTTTTTCCTTTGTGGCTTTTTAATATTCTTTTTTATTATGTATGTTTAGTGTTTTGATTATTATATGTTGAGGGGATTTTTTTTCCCAGTATATTTAGTGTTGTGTAACCTTCTTGTGCCATTATAGGGATATCCTTAGGTTGGAAAAACTTTCTTCTATGATTTTGTTGAATATATTTTTTGTGCCTTTGGACTGGAATTATTATCCTTCTTCTATCCCTATTATTTTTAGGTTTCATCTTTTCATGGTGCCTCACATTTCCTGGATGTTTTGTTTTAAGGATTTGTTGGATTTAACATTTTCTTTGACTGGTAAATCTATTTCCTCTACCACATTTTCAACTCCTGAGATTCTCTCTTCCATCTCATGTAATCTGTTGGTTATGCTTGCATCTATAGTTTCTGTTTGTTTACCCATTTTACATTTCCAGAATTCTATCAGTTTGTGTTTTCTTTATTAAATATATGTCAATTTTCAAGTCTTAAACTGTTTGACCTGTTTGCTTCACTTGTTTGTTTTTTCTTTGTTTATTGACTTTCTTTAAGAGATTTATTGATTTCTTTCAATTTCTTGGTTGTCTTTTCCTCCATTTCTTTAAGGAAAATTTTCATTTCCTCTTTAAGTGTCTCTATCCTCTTTAGAAAGTTTTACATAAGGATGTTTTCTTTTGCTTCTTCTGCATTAGAATGTTCAGGTATTTCTTTCGTAGGACCACTAGATTCAGGTGTTGCCATATTGCTCTTTAGATGTTTGTACTGGTGTCTACCCATCTCTTCTTCCAATGGGTGCAGGTGGGGGCCTGCGCTTCAGGGGACTCTCTTCCTCCAATTGGTACAGATGGGGCCTGTGACTTAGGTGTTCACTCTTCCTCCTGGTGCAGGCAGGTCCATGCCTGATAGTAACTGATGCGCCTCTGAGGGCTCCTCTCCAGGTGCAGTCAGGGCCAAGGCTCCAGTGATTGTAGGTGCAGTGGAGAATGGTTGCAGGTGTGGGGAGGCTGATCCATGGTCTTTGTGGCTTGTTGGTTGAGGGTGGGGCACAGGATGTCCCTCCATGAACTAGGGCCAGGAGAGCAGGGCTGCCTAGCTGGGAACCCAGACACTCACCTCTCCAGGGGCTGTCAGGGTCAAGATTCCAATGGTCAGAGATGTGATGGGGCATGGCTGCAGGTGTGAGAAGGCTGTTCCCAGGTCTCTGGGACTTTGCTGGGTGGGGGTGGGGCACGGGGGTGTGCCTCTAGGCTAGGGTCCAGAGAGCTGGTTCCTCCAGTGGTGAACCCAGACACTTATCTCTCCAAGGGCAGCCAGGGTTCTGGTGGTCAGAGGTGTGGTGGGGGGGGGTGGCTATGGGTCCTTGGTCCCTGAGACCTAGCTGGGTGAGGCCTGTATTTTTTGTTTTACAAGAAGCAACAGTGTATTCATGAGAAAAGAAATTTTCATGCTGATCTTAAAATGTATTAGCAATAAAAATATGGAAAAATTGGAGTTCACCCAATTAAAATAATTCCAGTAATGTAATACTACCATAAATTTCTGAAAGAAAATATTATTCACCACATGTATATATGATAATTCCATTGATAATATATATACATGTAAATATGTAATATAACTTCTTAGTTTATTAAAAATGAATTACAGAAAAATTATGCCAAAGCATTGAAGCAAAGATTTATATATAAATCTGTAAAAGTAGCCACCGGTCACATTTAGCAGTTACCATATGCCACTTTCATTGCATATTTTGGCAAAGCAAACTGAAATTGTCCTATATTCACTGGAAGGGCTAAAATAGGATAACTGAGAAGTTCAAAAAAGTATTCAGAAACCCTAAAACATTTCACAAAATTATTAAATGATTTATAATAGTGTTCAGATATAGCCACCCTGTTGTAACAGAAATTCCACCCATAGGTATATGTTCAAAGCATATTAAATTATATTAATAATATATTTATTTATATGATGATGCTCATGGTAGCTTGACTTATAATACTTAAATACTAGAAACCAATGAAATGACTATCAGAAATGAACTAGTAAACAAAATCTGTTATGTTCACCTATTGAATATTTATCAAAATAAAAAGGAGCATATTACATTGATATAAACAACATAGTTCATTCCCTTAAATACTATACTACATGACCTTTATCTCGAACAAGTATAAAACATACAAATAGAATCAATAGTGACAAGTAGAACCTTGGTCATTATGATGCCTGAACATTAATCAAAGCCAAAGGGAATAGATAACTTTCTGTGCCAATGAGAATAGTTTATATTGGCGTGGTGTTTATGTTGGTATATGTATATGTCAAAATATCTAAAACAGAGAGATACAATAGATCATTTAAATTAAACAATACCAAAATATATATTAGCATGACAATCTATTCAGTTCTATCCTAAGAGATTTTGGATTTCAATAACTTTTGGGAGTTTCATGTTTTTGCTTTTTTAAGATGTGGTTTATCTATGCAACAGCCCTGGCTGCTCTGGAACTCACCTTGTAGATCAGACTGGCCTTAAACTCACAAGTATACACCTACTGCTGCCTCCAAGGTGCTAAGATTAAGGGCATGAGTCACCACCACTGGTGATTTCAAAATTTTTGTTTTGTTTTGTTTTTTGTTTTTTGAGACTGGGTTTCTCTGTAGCTTTGGAGACTTTCCTGGAATAAGCTCTTGTAGACCAGGCTGGTCTCAGGTCTCAAACTCACAGAGATCCTCCTGCCTCTGCTTCCTGAGTGCTGGGATTAAAGGCATGTGCCAACAAACACCACTGATTTCGAGAATTTTAACACAAACCAATAGATCATTACTAATGTTAACAATAGAAATTGGTTTGAATTAATGGTGAAACTTTGGACATAGCTTAATATATTCTCTTTTGCAGCAAGAAAGTAGCTCTATTCCTAACTTTATAAAACACAGTTAAAAGAATAGTAGAGATGATCATCACTGTAAATTTCTGTAAAATAGGAATATTAAATAACCTAAATATATAGATAATCATAATTTAAGTGAGACACTGAGCTATTCAGTTAGAAGGAAATGAAATTATCAAGTTTCATGGCACAAAACCTTGCTATTAAGTGTATGGTCAGATGAATTGAAATATGTGCCTCTTCTTGAAGTTTTAAAAGTAGTTCAACTCAATTTGATATCTTATTTTTTATGTTAATAGAAAACACACAAGTTTTGAACAGCTTCTCTATTCCAAGAATTCTGGTAAATACAGGACATGTATAGTCTTCCTCATTTACTTATGAGTAAAATTGATCTCATTATAGTAATAACACTTTAATGTTTACATTTGCCAAAGGTATTTTGTAGAAGATAATTTCTTTCAAACATTTTGAAAGTCGTGGATCGGGTGATGAATACTGTATTATTTATAAGTGACAGTGAACTAGATAAGTGATGCCCAAATTAAGAAATACCATATTAATGAAGAAATAGCTGTTTTGGGTAACCATTTCTGAATATTTACATATTGATCAAATATCATTGCTAAATATGGTTGTTATCACCACAGAATTAAAGATATAAATGTAATTTTATATTGAATTGTTTTCTTCAACAGAAACAAAGTAAATTAATAAAATTGACTTAGAGTCCAGTAACTCTGGGTACAAATGATTTTATTTTTAAGTGTGGGTAAAAAATAGAATGCTTCAAATGTGCTTTGTTCAAATAATTTTTCATATCTTCTCGTAATTTAATTATATTTGCTACTCTAAATGTTGTAAAATGCAAGGAAAATAATTGGAGAAAATTGTCTCATTTTAGTATGGTCACAAATATATTTGTGATTTTTTTATATATTGAAAGTATATTACAACCTAATAAAATAAACTTTCATGAAATCAAAATTATTTTGGAATAATTTTACTGTGCTAAATCTTTAATAATAACAATATGAAAGCATATTCTTTCTGATATGTTAGCATATTTAAACTAGGAGCATAATTTTGTTATATATTACCCAAGCTTTTTGTTTGTTTTTAATCTGTTCCAATGGTGTCTTTTTATTGTGAGATATTTTCCTCCTACTAATAAACTTCTTCAATAGAGAAAGGTAAGACTTCCTGCACATTACTCACAATAAGGTTTAAGCAATTCTAATCCCATAAGTAATAATGATTGTGTCATTTATGCATAGGAAGCCAGGAAATAAGAGTATGGTGGCTCAGAGTCTTCCCACTCCGTTGTTTCTAATATATAAAAAGATGCTATAAATTAATTTCATCTAATTAAGCCAGAGTTCATGGTTCTCCTAAGAACTGAGTCTTCACTTTATACAAAATTGCAGGTCATAGAAAAAGAAAAGCACGGAAGGTGCTACGCTCTAGTGGCTCCCGGAGGGTACAATATCGAGCAGGAGACCCAGAGAGGTGTTACGTCTTGGAACTACAGTCTAACAATTAAGAAGCTAATATCACAGTCCTGGATTTAGGTCACGGTTGTTACCGTTGTGTGCAGTTGGTTAGATGAAATGCTAGTTACAGTCCATCTGTGTTTCTAGAGGAGGCAGGAGACTTCC
>LOEQ01006083.1:0-11873 GCA_001685075.1 Bramus lutescens
ATAATGAGATCTGGTGCCCTCTTCCTGCCTACAGGCAGGATACTGTATAAATAAATAAATAAATAAATCTTTAAAAAAAAGATGAGAGATGTTAGTACTATGTCCTTCCCAACTTGTTTCTGTGTGCATGTGTAGTGTGTGTGTGTGCATATATACAGGGCAGGCGTGCATGCTCTTTGGATGCCTGAAATTAATGTTGAGTGCTTCTTCAGTTACTTTGTGCCTTATTTATTGCAGTATTTTTATTCTTTCGGAATTTCTTGGCTGTTGTGTGTTTTGAACATTCATCATCCTCCCATCGCCACTCCCATCTCACCCCTTTCTACCCCACTTTTAGATTTCTTTATTCTTTACCAAATGAGTTAAGATTGAAGTTTATGTTGTTCCACTGGTCTTGGGAGTGGATCTGCCCTATAGGGATCACATTATTAAAGAAAACTGACTCTGTCCCTCTCCCAGAAGCTGTCAACTGCCAATAGCTTTCTAGCTACTTAGGGGTTTTGTTTTGGTTGGTTGCCCACCTCTCCTCTATGCCTGGATGGAGCTTGAAAAGGTCTTGTGCATTCTGTCAAAATCACTGTGAGTTGGTACGTGCAACTGCCCTGTATCTAAAAAATGCTTTATCTTTGATGTATTATCAACCACCTTTGGCTCCTCTTCCATGGAGATCCCAGAATCTTAGGAGACTCTCAGTTTTATTATTGGTGCAGGTTTGTTTTTTGTTGTTCTTGTTTCTTTCGTTTTTCTTGCTGTACCCTGAACTCACCACCAATTCCAGCTAATCTAGCTAGTGAGCTTGCCCTGTGGATTCCTCGTTCTGTTTCCCAAATACTGTACTTCAGTTGGTTCCACACTTATCTGGCTTTTTACATGAGTGCTGGGAAACTGAACTCTAACCCTTGTGCTTGCTCATTCAGCAAGTGCTCCATCCACTGAGCCTTCTCCCCATTCCTTAGCAGTTCTGATATTATTGGCTAGCATTCCAGCCTCCTGAACCCTTTATTGTTCTTTGTCAATAACATATAGGTATTTAAGGCATCTAAAGTAGTCATTTATGCTAAAACAATTCATTGGACCCATTTTGTATACTTTGACTGGGTACATTGTTTTCCCAGTAAGATAATTGGAGAACTTAGAGAAACCATTTAGAGGAATTTCCAGTTGAAGAATTTTTAAAACTTTATTTTTATTTTATGTGCATCGGTGTTTTTCCTGCCCACTGAGCCATCTCTCTAGCCCTTAAGAATGTTTTTGAGCTTGGAAGAAAAAAAGATTAAAAAAGAAAAAAAAAAGATTGCTCCATGGTTATCAGCACTGGCTAATCTTTACAGAGGGAGGATTCAGGTTTGATTTTCTCACTTATAATGTGGCTCACAACTGTCCCAGGGGATCCAGTGCCCTCTTCCGGCTTTCCTGAGCACTGCACATGCATGTATTGCATAGGCAAGTATGCCTACACATAAAATAAAGAATTAAATCTCAAGAGGTAGCCAGACAGAAAATGTCCTTTAGAAGAATATTGTCTTTTGTGCCAAATTCTCAAAATCTTTTCCCACTTTAATGATCATGTTTCTTTTTTGCTTTCTAGAGAAATATGTGTGAAAAATGATTGTTCCACTGAAATTCACATCAAGGTTGGACAGTTCGTGTTGATTAAAGGAGATTATAATACAAAGCCCTATATTGCTAAACTGACTGAATTATTTGAAGATGGTGAGTTTGGGCCTGAAATGGGAGCCTTCTCTTACTGGGCACAATTGCAGAGTATGCAAGAGGGGAGGATGCTGAGTTCTCTGTTCACAGGCACTCACAGAGCACTGTGGACTGTGAGGTGCATCACATAGTGGACTACATACACTCAGCAGCATAGTGTGTGGGAAAATGAAATCAGCTCAAGAATTTAGCCTTTCCATTATTTTTAGGAGTAAGAATGTCAAGTGCAGGATTAGGGGATGGAGAGTTTAAGAAGACAGGAGGAAAACTGGTGATTTGCACTGCTGGGTGTTATTAATTTTTTACTCTTTCACTCTTTTCTCCTTGGGGGCCCACCACCTAGCTCCCAAATGAATACACACACAGAAACTTACTCTCCCTTATGAATGCCTGCCTTAGCATTTTTCTAGCCAGCTTTTGTTTCTTTTTCTTCCTTTCTCTCTCTGTTTCTTTTTTTTTATTAAATTTATTTAGCTTTATTTTATGTGAATTGGTGTGAAGGTATCAGATGCCGTAGAACTGGAGTATTTTAAGCTGTTTTGTGGGTGCAGGGAATTGAACCCAGGTCCTTTAGAAGAAGTGCCAGTGCTCTTATCTGCTGAGCCATCTCTCCAGCCTCGAAGCCGGCTTTTCTTAAATTATCCCATCTATCTTTTACCTCTGGGCTTTTACCTTTCTCTATTCTATATACCTTTCTTCTTACTCATGGCTTGCTGTGTAGCTGGGTGGCTGCCCCCTGACATCCTCTCTCTTTTCTTGTTCCCTATCTTCTCGTCCAAGATTTCTCCTATTTATTTTCTCTGCCTGTCAACCCCGCCTATCCTTCCCCTGCCTAACTATTGGCCATTCAGCTCTTTATTACACCAGTCAGATGTTTTAGACAAGCAGAGATACACAGCTTTACAGAGTTAAACATAAAAGAACGCAACACATTTTTGCATCATTAAACATATATTCCACAGCATAAATGAATAACACATCTTAAAATAATATTCCATAACAGCTGGGTCCACATTTTCTTAGTTCAGACACGGTGAAGTTACTATGAGATTTTGCAAGTAGGATTTCTTTACATATCTCTATATCCCCAAACTGGCCTTGAACTCTATTGACCTTAAACTCAGAATGCTCCTGTCCTTGTCTCCCAAGTGCTGGAGTTACAGATATGAACCACCATTCCTTTTAAATCATTAATTTGTAAAATTTTCCCATTGATAAATGAAGTGCCTATGATTATAATAACTTGTTTTTCTTCCCTTTGGAAATTCCTTTTTATACTGATGAACACTATTAAGAGTAGAACACTGGTACTGGAAAGGTGGCTCGGCACTTAGAAGCACTCACTGTTTCAGAGGACCCAGGGCTAGTTCATAGGACCTACTGTCTTTAACTCCAGTTCCAGAGGAGCTAATGCCCCTTCCTGGCCTCCGCGGATACTGCACACAAGTGGAAAGCATACATATATGCAAACAAAACACTCACACACATAAAACAAAAATAAAATATATTTATAAAATTGGAGCACCATAGAGAACATATTTGGAGTCATTTTGCTGCTTATTGGTCCTTTGATCATTGTCAAATTATATAAGGTTCTTGAAACTTGGTTTCTTGGCCTATAAAGGGGATAGGTATAGTACCTGCTTTGTAGACTTATGGGGGGGGATTATATTTGTATTGTGTAGTCTTTGGCATGAGGCAATATTCAGTGGTGCATTGTAATGTTCACCTTCCTATTTTAATCTCCACTTCCCACCTGATCCTTTAGGATCCCAATTTCCTTCCAAGAAATGTGCTCGAGTGCAGTGGTTTGTCCGATTCTCTGAGATCCCTATCTCTAAAAGGCATTTATTAGGCCGGAAGCCTGCTGCACAGGAGATATTCTGGTATGACTATTCTGACTGTGATAACAACGTTTATGTGGAGAGCATCATCGGCCCTGTTAAGGTAGGTGGCCTTAAGTCTTTGGTTCTAAACAGCCCACACTGTGTGACCTCAAATATTACTGATTCTAATTTGAATTATTCTCTTATCTTCTCTGGCTGTTTGCCCTATCCCACAGATACTGAGAGCATAGAGTGTGTGTTCTGGGCCTTCTAGAGGAAGTAACATTTGAGTTATGACCTGAAAGAAGAGCAGGAATTAGAAAATGTGTCTTAGTGAAAAATCATATATAGCTATGATTATGACAGGCACAAAGCATTGTTAGGTTGGGTGTGCTTTGTAAAATGTGGACTTTGCTTTGAATAACTTTGAAAAAGTGCCCATTGCTAAAGGCAACCTTGTACAGTGGTATATTATTTGTTTTAATATATAAAGCTTACCTGAAGATCAGTGCAAAGCTGTCACACTTGTCAGCCATGCAGGCCAGGCAGTGAGTGGTAGCACACACCTTTAATCCCAGCACTAGAGAGGAATATAAAACGGGAGGAGACAGGTCTCAGGCTCAGTCTGAGGATTCGTGGAGGCAGGATCGCCCATTTTTAGTCTGAGGTAGAGGCTGGCTGCTTTGCTTTTCTGATCTTTAGCTTGAACCCCAACATTTGTCTCTGACTTTTTATTATTTGTGCTACCCCTTGTCTTAGAGGATTTTTGTTTTGAGGAGCTAAGCTGTTGAAGTAGACAACATTTTGAAAACTGTGTGTGTGCACGCATCTTGTTTTTAGTGCTGCTTTTATAGTAGGACTAGACTCTCCTGTGTGAAGTCTGGCTTTGGATGATTGGGGAATTGGTTTAGCAATTGGCCAGAGAGACTGGTCTCACCTGGCTACAGTAATTCATTTTATTGTTAATGAAGGTGGGAAAGGTGGATGTGGAAGTTGAAGTAGCAGAGCAGGTGGATTTGGAAGGTGTTGCTGGTTAGCTTTTGCAACTTGATGAGAGTCCTTATGAAATACCTTTGACAAACTGGCCTGTAGGCAAGTCTATGGGGGCATTTTATTCATGATGGATATGGGAGGGCCCAGTCCACAGTGCATGGTGCCTTTCTCCTGGGTGGTATAAGAAAGCAAGGGCAGGAAGCCAGTAAAGAGCATTGTTCCATGGCCTCTGCTTCAGTTCCTGTTTCCAGTTCCCTCAGTGATGGATGGTGAGCAGGTAAAGTGGAATAATTAACCCTTTCCTCCTTGAGTTAGTTTTGGTCGGTGTGATTTATCATAGCAACAGAAAATAACTAGAACAGAAGGGCAGGAGAGAAGAGGTACTTGGGAAGATCACACTATAAGCAGAACTCTTACTAAAGCCAAGTTCTGCTAGTGATGCTTGGCCATTTAGGGAATACTGAGCACTCTGGAAGTGAGCTTAGAAGACATTGAAAAACAGTTTGAGTCATCTTGCAGCTGTGTTGCTAACTGTTCAACATGTTGACAAGTTTTAGGGAGGTTGACCCAGGTGAGTAGATGGTGGAGGCGGGTGGAGAAGCAAGGAATGGGATAATGTGTGATTGAGCTGGAATGATGGCAGAAATGAAGAGGAGAAGCCAAGGCAGAGGATCATTCATTCTCTGGATTCAATCACCAGCACTATACAAACCAGCTATGGAGGTACATTCCTGTACTTCCAGTACTTAGGAAGTAGAGTGAGGAGGATCAGAAGTTACAGAAGAACCTGTGTAAATAAAGTAAAGCCGATGGATGGAGTGGGGCGACAAGATTAATTTGCTGGGTATGTTGACACATATCTTTAATCCCAGCACACAGGAGATGCCGAGGAGCTCTGAGTTTGGGGCCAATCTGATCTATATACGAGGATAGTTGGGACTACACAGAGAGACGCCGTTTAAAAGAAAAAATAAGGGGATTTCCATTTCACTGACTGCCTCAAATTATTCATGACTTTGTAAATGCTCAGTTTCTCAGTTAATGTTCTATTCCGTGTCTTTCTCTTTAGATATAAAAGGTTGCGTTTCATATAAAGATGTGAGCTTAAGTAGTTTCACTGCAGCCGTGATGGTTTTTCTTGGCTGTATAGTCTTCATCGTTTCTTGTTTATCGCACTTCCAAAATTCAGGTCGTGGCTTTAGCCCCAGATGAAGTGCTCCCTATGGATCAGAAAAGTGAGGAGACACTGTTTGTAAAACTATCCTGGAATACAAGGAATTTTGAGCCACTGTCACCAGAAGTACTTTCAGCTTTGAAGAAACTAGAAGATAGCCCTGAGTGCCAAAAGCCTAAATCACGTCATTCTACCTCCAGATCTTGCCAGACACCTGCTCATCCTGTGTCCCCCAATGCAAAGAAGCTGCTCAAACTTGATGGTAAGTTTAGTTGTAAAGTGGTTTTCAGTGTGCTGTGGTCCTTTGTGATACACCAGTTCTTCTGCTGTCTCTATTGCTGTCTCTATGGTTGGCTTTTCTGGGATATCGTATCATTGGAATCACAGTCTGGCCTTTTTGTCTGGCTCTCTTTTCTTGGTTTCATTCATTTGGGAGTCATTCCTGTTATTATCCTATTGGTGATTTGATCCTTTATATGCAATGCTCTATCAATAGCTACAGTTTATTTATTCCCAGTAGGTGACATCTGGATGTTTCTAGTTGTTCATGATTGTGAATAAGGCCACCCTAATTAATGATTCACATAGACATTAGATGGCTCTTGAAACCCTGTCTGTATCTGTCTCACACCATAAGTATGACTGAAGTTGGCTCATCTATGCTTTAAGACTGTAGGCATTCCTGTAGTAATAGGGGAACGGGCCCTGCTTTTCGTCCCGCCCGGCTCCCGCACGGNCCAAGGCAGTTTCTTTATTAACCAATGAAAGAAACACATAGACAGATGACCCTCCTACATCACATTCCTGCCTGCCATCTCCTGAGTTAGAGCAGTGTGTCCATGGATAAGTACCAGGGTTGAGTCTCATTCACCTTTTGTTTCTTGCTAGGAACTAATATAAACCTTGCCTTTTTAATAGTTCAGCTGTATCTATGAAGGGCTGTGATCCCCGGTTCCCATAGTCTTGGCAAGAGTAGAACAGATGTACATGTAATGATTCCTCCTCTATCTTGCCAGATATAATCTGGGTTTAGAGGAGAGAAAAAACAAAAATAAACAAACAAACAAACAAAAAACCCAGGAAAAAATTGGATCTCGTGTCACTCAGTATTGTACTATAAATTTCTTCAAATGCCTTTGCACTGGAAGTGTTTACCCTGCAGTGTTGCCTTGGGGAAGCTGAATATTTATCTACAAAAGCTGACTGAGAAGTAAATTCTAAATCCTGCAGATGCAGCTCAATGGTAGAGCACATGCTTAGCAAGGGCCTGGGTTCAGTCCCCAGGACTGAAATATGAAAACAAAAGTCATGTCTGTTTCTAAGTAGGAAAGTCATGAAGTTTAGGAAAAAAAGAGGCCACTTGGCCTAGAGGAAGACAATATGGACTAATTCAAAATATGAATAACTTCTGTTGTGTAACTTCAGTTACAGAATGAGATTGGAGGTTTAAATATAACATCCCGCATTGTCTCTTTAGGCTTAGGTTTTCCAAGGAAGCCTAACATGAGGCTATCACAGAAGATCTTGTGTGACTCCTTGGAGTCTCAAAAAAATTCTAAACGAAAAGCAGCCTCCTCTGAGACAGCCTCACCACCTAAAAGGTCTCAGCCTGGTGAAATCAAGACCTCCTCAGTTTTGAAAACTCTAAGAAAAAATGGACAGGCTCCTTCCATTTATGCCAAACGGAGCATGACTCTGAGAGCCCAAGGCCCAACTGAGGTGACCGCCAAGATTAGCCCTGTCAGGGGCAGGGTGAGGTCTTCCGTGGTGCCCACCGTGATTCTGACACCAGAGCACAGTAGGAGGTAAGCAGGAGCATTGCTCCCTCGCACAGACCAGCTTGAGATACTTCATGTGATGAGAATTGGGTGTCGTGGAGGGAAACTGCTGAGCTGTGGCTGTCTGAGACTCTGAGGATCTTTTTCAAATATAGATTTCTGAGCCTGGATTTAGTAAATTAGGCTCCACGCCTTGGGCCCAGGAATCTGTACTGTGCAATGCTCTTTGAAGTTGGCCTTGGTTTCTTATGCCTGTAATCTGGAGGCTAAGGCAGGACTGGTTTGTATTGAGTTCAAGGCTACGCTGATCTACATAGTAACACTATCTCCAAAAAGACATTCTTTTCTCTTCAGATGTCATTTGGGAATATCAATATTTATGTCTGAAACTATATTGCTTCAGTCCTGGATTTCATTTGTTGGCTATGGCTCTTTGCCACAATTTAGTGATCATTTTTATCCAATTGGATGGTTTTTCTTTTTTATGAAGCTGGAATCTACTCTTAATTATAGTAAAAGAAGACAATAAATGTAGAACAAGCTTTAGTTTGGTCCTTGATCATTTGTGTAGCTAATGAAATGTACAGTAAAAGTGACAGACTAGAAATAACTTGATTTTCAATATTTCTTAAATAAAAATTCCCAACACCTGGCCCATAATAGGTTGCTCAATAAATACTAAGTATATTTTATACTGAATATATTTCTGGTAGCTTTGTACCTTTGTAAAAGATGACAGAAATGAAAAGGGAACAAAATCTGTTAGGAATTTATCCATTTTCGATCCATGATAGCAGAGCAGTAAAGTCTGATTTAAATGATGTGTTAAATAAAACTTGAATTTCTTTGATGAGCTTTTGAGCCAAATTATATTAACTCCAAGGTTGCTATAGAAAGAATAGGAGCCAGTGAGACTTGACTATCTCCGGTCCCTACTGTGGACTCTTGGTGTCTCTAACGCTTTCCTCTAATCCTTACAGGGCAAAAGGACAAGAAGCTCACACCCGTAGTTCCCATCGTGTTCATAGAAGGAGTTCTCTTGTGACTTTGAATCGGATTAGACAACAGCTTTGGTAAGACTGCTCACCGACCAGCAGAAGAACCTTGCTCTCATCTGTGATAGCGTTTGTCCCTTCGTGTCCTTTGTGTTTGAGTGGCCAGTCAGTGCATTGATACTTTTTCACCTAGCATTTTGTACAAGTGTCATAGTTTGAAAGGCACAAGAAATGCTGTCCAGGGTTTACTTGTGGTTCCTTGGTTTCCATCACTCTTGTTTCCTGCAAGTCTGGGAGTGTGGGATGCCTAAAAGCATTAACTTCGTTTGATAGATCTTAGTTTGAATTTGGGCTTCTGAAAGTGAAATTTGAGAAGATGAACATTTCCAATCCTTACCTCCTCATGAACAAAATAGGGAAGATACACAAGTCTTAAAGTTGTTGAGGGATTTAGTGGATATCCAGTAATGCCTTTGGCAGAGCATCTCAAACAAGTATCTAAGAAGTGAAACAAATTCCATATTGCCTGGTGTTGGAAGTGATGTAATGCCTCCCATGCACACTTTTATATAGTTGTTAAGACTTGAACAGCAAATAATGGAAAATAATCAGTCTCCACCACTCAGGCTTCTAGATAAAAGTGACCAAGAAGAGGAAGATTTCATATCCTCAGCAGAGGGGTCAGATTGCACCAGTGAGGAGGAGGAGGGTTCTGTTCCCTCCCTTCCGAGGAGAAATCCCCAGCGGCAGTCCAGGAACCGGAGAATGGCCTCAAAGCCGTCACCGCAGATCCCCTCCAAGACACCAAAGAAAACAGTAAGGCTCTTTTGGGTTTGTTACTAGTGACATTTCCCTCCTGTATGGTAATGAATGGTAATTCCAAGATCTCATAGTAACAGCTGGATTCTTAGCATAAGGCTAGGATTGTTAAAGTAGTGCGTTCCCTAGACGAACAGGCTTACGTGAACTTGATTGAAAATTAATCTATTTGAAGATGACTTTTTCCCTTGTGTTATTTTGTTTTGCTTTTGAGATGGTATATTACTATAAAGCCTGGGCTGGCCCAGACTGCTCAAGGGTTCAAGTTCCTTTTTTTGTTTTTTGTTTGTTTATTTTGTTTTAAGATGTATTTATTATGTGTAGGGTTTTTTTTGTCTGCATGTACGCCTGCAGGCCAGAAGAGGGCACCAGATCTCATTACAGATAGCTGTGAGCCACCATGTGTATTGCTGGGAATTGAACTCAGGACCTCTGGAAGAACAGCCAGTGCTCTTAACCTTTGAGCTGTCTCCAGCACTCAAGTTCTTTTTAAGGGCCAGAGTCAAAAGGCCAAGAGCACAGCGTCCTAAGGGAAAGCACAAACACTGTTGAGTCCTGGTGTTTGCGTTTCCCTTGGCACTCAGGGAATTGGATTCCAGGCTGCACTAATACAGCAGAGAGATCGGGGTACTGTTTACATGTGGTAATGAATGTGCAACAAGAAAATGGGAGGAAATTCCTGCACAACTGTAACAGCATTAAGATGTTGGGGTCTTCTCATGCAGAGGTGGGTTTGAGAAACACTAGCGTTAAACATAGTAGGACTCTTCAGCATACAGTTAAGAAATGCTTGCTTAGAAACTATTCTCCATTTTTCCAGATCAAGATGTAGCTGAGGCTGAAGTCTAAGAGCAGGCTCTAAGGAAGGGAGTCTAGTAGACCCCATTTGAACGAAAAGCCATATTTACTTGGATTACTCAAATACAGGCGCAAAAAGCTCACTGTTCAGATTGTTCACATCCACTAGGTCTCACCAGAAAAGGGATGTGTGGCCCCGTGAACATAATAAGTCTACTAGTCTTGTGCTTACCTTCCTGCAGGTCCTTTGCTTTCTCCCCAGTTGATCAGTTTGCACATTTTGGCCAAGGAAAAGGTGGAGAGTTGGCTATCACTCTATACCAGGAAGAGAAGTGAGAGAAAGCATAGGTCTGATTCATAGATTAACCATCAAGAAAGAGTGAGCCTGCGCAGCTGGAGCGAGGGCTCAGCAGCTAAGAGCACTTGTTCTTCCAGGGGACCTGAGTTTGATTCCCAGCACTCATAAGGCTGCCTATAGTTCCATTGTTAGCAAACCCAGTGGCTTCTTTGGGCATCAGGCAAGCACATCATGCACAGACATACATACAGGTAGAACACTCATGCATATGAAATAAAGTTTAAAAAAATAGAAGAAGAATGGGCCTGTGAGTGGGAGTAATGACCCAGGGATTTAGAATAAGTTTGGTTGTTGTTGTTTTCTTGATGTTGTTTCCAAGTACTAGGTTATGGGCTGAGGAATTCCTGAGTCAATCCTTGACCATATTTTCAAATAAACAAGATCTCAGGAATCACGTACAACCTATACCTCCTCTTCTTGAGCAGAGTAACTTGAGTTTCCTAATAATATTTTTAGCTTTGACATAATTAATGAAAGGCCAGAGATGTATCTCAGTGGCAGAGTACCTGTGTAGTATGTATGGAGCCCTGGGGTTTTTGTTTGTTTTGGAAACAGCATCTAACTGTGTAGCTTTGGCCTGTGTCTGCCTCCCAGGTCCTGGGATTGGCAGGCACCACCACACCTGGCTGAATAATCTTTATTTTCTTTAAATTCCTTTCTCAAACTAACTATTCAAATTCCAATTCCATATAAATATTAGAAAAAAGATCATGTTTGGACTGTGAACAAAATGTTTGATGTGAGGGGTGGGAATGAGGAGTAAATCATTTTTATTTCTTTCATGTAGGAGGTAAGACTACCTTGCTCTTTTCCCAGATGTGTGTGTGTGTGTGTGTGTGTGTGTGTGTGTGTGCTTTGCTTTATTACAGTTTATGTTCTCATTGACTACAGCCTAATCGTAGAACACCTCATCACGCCACTCCTCAGATTCGCAATAGAAACCTCGCTATCCAGGAGCCAACTAGTGCGCTTGAAGAGGCTCGGATGAGGTAATACAACCTGGATAGATCAGAGTGATGAGGCCTCTTTCTTCACGTGAGTTGGAGTTGGCTGTGCCGGTATTGTAGTTGTTTATACGTACTGTTGGAAGACAGTAAAATAAGTGCTTACAGAAACATTGAACATCTGGTGGCCAGGTAATGCAGATGGAAGGAAATGTCTCCCAGGCTTCTGCCATCCTCTTGGTGTTTCCGAGGGTGGTGTCTCTTAGCTGCGGGACCCTAAAGTAGGAATTCTTTTAAAATGCAGGACGAGATCAAGAGTTTTTGTAACTCAAAGGTTTTCGGTCTACCCAAGTGGTTTTGGTTTTGGTGGATAAAAGGGAGGGTGAGTGAGGCACCATGGAGAAAGGTAAAAAGTAAGGAATTTCTTTCTTTTTCTTTTCTTTCTTTCTTTCTTTCTTTCTTTCTTTCTTTCTTT
>LOEQ01006083.1:11922-22606 GCA_001685075.1 Bramus lutescens
ATATGGTTCCTGGGCAGAAATAATAGTGTCTTTTCCATACAGGCTGCATGTTTCTGCTGTGCCTGACTCTCTTCCCTGTCGGGAGCAGGAATTCCAAGACATCTACAACTTTGTGGAAAGCAAAGTTCTTGATGGGACTGGAGGGTGAGTAATGCTGAGTAGACAGGTAGTTTGAGGAAGAGCTGCTCACACAGGGTCAGCAGGGAAAGCAGAACCACTGCTAAGCCTAGAAGAGTGGAATTCTGCCTTTCAGAACTACCGAGACCACTGGGGCTACTAAGTTGATCAGAGACACTGGGTTTGATCCCCAGCACTGCAGAAACTGAACATGGTGGTGGCAGGGTAGAGGCGAGAGGATCGGGAATTCAAGGTCATCTTTTGCTACAAAGTGAGTTTGAGGCTAGCTTGACCTACGTGGGGTTTTATCTCAATTTAAAAAGGAGGGGGGTGACCTTTGAGTAATCAGTTTGCATGCATATAGCTTTGACTGTAGAATGAGTGTCCAACTCTGACAAGTCTCTTAGGGTAGTCTTCAATGTTCCTACTTCCCTATCTCAAGGGGCTTGCTCTTTCTTAGTGTGATGTGGATGGCACAGACCTAGGCTGTGAGTATTGTTTTCTTGCTTTAGGTGTATGTACATTTCTGGGGTTCCTGGGACAGGGAAGACGGCCACCGTACACGAGGTCATGCGCTGTCTGCAGCAGGCAGCCCAAACAAATGATGTTCCTCCCTTTGAATATGTTGAGGTCAATGGCATGAAGCTGACAGAACCCCACCAAGTCTATGTGCAGATTTTTCAGGTAGGCAAAGTTGTTGGGGGTTTTGGGGAAACAGTTCTTTAGAACTACAGTGTCTCATAGCCATCTATAATGAGATCTGGTGCCTTCTCCTGCCATGAAGGCATACATGCAGGCAGAACACTATACATAATAAATAAATCTTAAAAAGAAGAAAAAACCATGGCATAGGAGCTATATGTTGACTGATTACATGCCGGCATGGCAGCAAACTAGCTCACAAATGATGGGGAATGTCCTGGAATAGAGTGTAAATGCTCTTTCATTAGCTGTTACCCTGGACAGGTAATATCCCTCTTGGGGAAGGGACTAGAGTAAGAGACAGTAAGGAGATGGAGCTTCTTTTACAGACTACAGCAACTGCTTTTCCTCATGCAGAAGCTGACGGGCCAGAAGGCAACCACTCACCATGCAGCAGAACTGCTGGCAAAGCGATTCTGCAGCCAAGGGTCCCCACAGGAAACCACTGTGCTGCTTGTGGATGAGGTAAGGTGCCTGTGGGCACACAGGAGCAGGAATGGTATAGGCAGCACATGGCTAACTCAGTGGGCAAGCTGTCACTTAGGTGCCCTGACCAGTCTCTCACCGACACTGTGTGTGTTCTTGGGCAGCTCGACCTTCTTTGGACTCAAAAACAAGATGTCATGTACAATCTCTTTGATTGGCCTACTCACAAGGGAGCCCGACTGGTTGTCCTGGCCATTGCCAACACCATGGACCTGCCAGAAAGGATCATGATGAACCGCGTATCCAGCCGATTGGTAAGTCCAGGGTGTTGGTGTAAAAAGGAAAATTTAGAAGGCAAAAAAAAAAGATTTCTGCCATAATTGTAATTTTTATGTTGGAATGAAAAACCATTGCCATTTTTCCTACACATACCATACCCTATACCTTGGCATTCTGGTCCCTGTGCAATTTTAAAACACAAAAGTCTTAGAAGTTTAATTAGTTTTAAAAATATTTAAGCATGTAAGCATGTATCACCTGCCACCTCTTAAGTACTTACAATAAAGCAGAAAACTAGGCAGACTTGTCTGCCTTCATGGACCTTATAGTTTATCAGGAAACACCAACATCAAACCATTGAGAACATGGTAAGGATGGCGGGAGCTGTGCAGGTCGATAGAGCACCTCTCTCCTCAAATGATTCTAAGAGAATAAAGGTTCTAAGATAAAAGAGTTTGAGAACTGCTGTCCTGCAGGACACCCCAGTCATGGCCAATACTGGCAGCAAGTGAAAGGGAAAATGGAGAGAAATGGATTGTTATGTGGGACTTGAGAATCAGGTTTGGGGGCCTGAGTGTGGCTTTTTTTTTTTTCTTTTTGGTCTCCACCTGGACAGTGAAACTTGTTCCTCTCTCATCTCGGCTCTCCAGGGTCTCACCAGGATGTCCTTCCAACCCTATTCTCACAGCCAACTGAAACAGATTGTAGTGTCCCGACTCAAGCATTTAAAGGCCTTTGAGGATGATGCCATCCAATTGGTAGCCAGAAAGGTAAGTCACCATCAGGAAGCTCCTTTCTACACTTCCATGCCCGTCAACAGGTCCTTCTGAGCACCTTTTGTCTGTGCCCTGTGCTGTGCAGCTGAATGAAGGGAGCTTTAGGAAGGGCCGAGGGTGGCAGCACATGCCTGAAATTCCTGGACTTGGGGGACAGAGGGAAAGGGATCCCTTCCTGACTTTGAGGCTGGTCTGGTCTAATAGAAAGTTCTGGGTCTCCCAGGCTACATAGTAAACTACTGTCTCAATGAACGGCTGGATAAAATCAGTGAAGAAACAATATTCTGGAAGACTCCTTAACCTTATCATACGATTCTTTAGACGGCCACAGGGATTATGGACTTATCTACAAACTAACCATAATTGATTCAACGAACCTGCTCTTTTGTGTAATTGAAGGGATCCTTTAGATCCATGTAAGCCACCTAGAGGAACTAATGAGGTGGAGACGGTAAGGCCAACCCTTAGCAAATGGTCAGAGTTAGACCTGTTTATATGGAGCCATCATTCTACAGACAAGGCTATATGCAGACCCTCACTACGGTAGTCACGGTCCTCAGAAGGGCCCAAGGCTCCCAGTGGAACTGCTTTGGGTGTTTTCCTGTTCTCCGTGTTTCCTTTCATTGCCTTAGCTCTTCAATTGGTACTGTTTGTCGCTAGGGCGCTGTTTTCACAGGATGAGGATGGTGATAGGAAGCAGGAGGTAATGAGGAAATGTTTGGATGTAGGAAGACAAAGGCGTGGTTTTGGTCTGTTCAAAACATTACGAGCGATAGTGTTTAATCCCACTGTACAGGGATGACTGCCATGTTCGCCTTTTGAGACAGGGTCTCACTGTGTACCTCTGGCTGGCTTAGTATGTTCTATAGATTAGGCTGGTCTCAAACGCGAGATCTGCCTGCCTGCCTGCTTGGATTAAAAGCTTCATCATGCTAAGTTGACTAATTTTAATGTCTTAGTGTATTATATACATATATACTTAGTAGTTTTCTTGGTTTATGTGCCACAGTTTTGGAGGAATGGATCATTTTAGAGATAATTTGGTGATGTCCAAGACAGGTGAATTCCAGGTTGCTGGCAAATACTGGGAATATGAGAGCTGGGAAAGAGGTCTTTGGTAGGCTGCAGTGGCTCTGAGGTATGGCAGTTTATCCCTATAAGCACATTTGAAGGCGAGGCAGGAGGATTGCCAGCCTGAGCTATGCTGGGATAGCCTGTCAAAACTTAACAAGCAGATAACATTCTTTTTTTTTTCCCCTTGGGGGGAGGTGTTTTTGTTTTTTGGGTTTATCTGTGTAGCTTTGGAGCCTATCCTGGAATTTACTGTGAGGATCAGGCTGGCCTCAAACTCACAGAGATCCGCCTGCTTCTTGGGTATTTTTCTGAGCCAGCATGGGAGAGAGTGAGTCGGGCCTGGAAGCCGTCCATTTCTCAGGACATGAGAAGGAGCGACAGCAGCACAGCTCTTGGTATCGTGCAAAGCTTGATTCGCTTATCTCAGCAAAAGGCTTCCCCAAATTTGATTTCTTCCTTTTCTCCCCCATCTTAATTTTAATTCTTTTAGGTAATTGATTGGGCTGTTCTCCCAAATTCACTGCGTGCTCTGGGAGGTCTTGCCTCCCAATATGTTCTCTCTCTGGCCTTAATTAGCTGCTTCTGGGGCACACAGAATGAGAACCTGGGAGTGAGAACCCTCGTGAGGTTTTCTTTGTCATTGTTGATGGTGGTGGTGGTGGGATTTTTTTGTTTGGTTGGTTTTGGGGTATTTTGTTTGTTTGTTTTGAGACAGAGTCTCTTTATGTAGCCATGACTGTCCTAGAACTTGCTCTGTAGACCAGGCTGGCCTTCTGTACCACCATTCCCAGCCATCACAGAGGTCAGAGTAGAGCTCTGGATTCCCTGGATCCTGGAGTTATGGGTGTTTGTGAATTGCCATGTGTTCACCAACAAGTACTCTTAACCAATAAGACCTTTTCTTACCCATCCTTAAAAACAAAACAACAACAAACCCTACTTATTTCCTAAATATTAAAGTTGGGGATTTCTGGAATTACCTATAAAATCTTGGAACAATGGTTTGGCATGAAGGAATAGTGTTCCTTATATGATATAATTCCAGGCTCCCACAAGATTCCCCGACAGCTGACTTTGGCACAAGACCATTCTTAGCACCCCCTTATCTTTTTATCTATGCATAGATCCAGTGGTTATTCACCTATGTTGAGGTGGCGAGTGGACATTAGAAATAAAATGTTTCCTTTTGTAGGTAGCAGCCCTCTCCGGAGATGCACGGCGCTGCTTGGACATCTGTAGGCGTGCCACCGAGATCTGTGAGCTTTCCCATCAGCCTGGTGACTCTCCGGGCCTGGTGACTGTGGCCCATTTAATGGAGGCTATAGATGAAATGTTCTCCTCGCCCTATATCACTGCCATCAAGTAAGATGTTTTGCTGCCTGCACTTCTGGAAGGGTCTGAGGAGAGATTGCAGCTTTGGGGCTTTGGAAATGTGCTTCTGTTTTAGACTGAACTCAGTCTGCACATTTAGAAAGTCCTTAGGGACAATCAGGGAGGCAAAACCAAAATCCATGGGTAACAGATGAATGCTTATTAACATTTAAGTATGAGTACTACAGGGGCAGGCTGGGTTTGGTTGTTTGTTCATGCCTACAATCCCAGCATTTGGAAGGTTGAGGCAGGAGGATTGCCACAAGTTTAGGACTAGCCCAGGTTGCATAGTGAGTTCCAGTCCAAGCTAAACAGTGACTCTGTCTCACAAAAAGAAAGGAAGGAACACATTTGGTAGGTAGAAAGATGAGTCGGTGGTTAGAAGCACCCAAGACTCAGATTTAGTTCCCGGCATCCACGTGGCAGCTCACAGCTGCCTGTGACTACAGTTCTCAGATCTGACACCCTTTTCTGCTATCTGCATGTACACCCGCACACTCACACACACAACTTTTTTAATGTTACATGAACAGTTTGGGCAGCTGTGGCATGTGACTTTAATCTGACACAGGCTAAGCAGGCAGTTCTTGGAGTTTGTGGCCAGCCTGGTCTACATAGTGAGTTCCAGGACAGCCAGAGAAATCCTGTCTATAAAATTAAAAAGAAAGTAAATTACATGAGCAGACAGTTGGCTGTTTCTAACTGAGGCATATTCTGCTCCCAAAATTTGGAGATAGGGTTTTTGGTTATTATTTTATTTGAGGTGCAGGTATAATTCCAGAAGTAGTTGCTTTTCTGCATTTCCAAAAGAACATTTTGTAAGCTTAAGACTTTGTCAGGTGATGCAGGAAATGTTTCCTTGTGTTTTCTCTCTTCCTTGAGGCCAGGGGTACAGGCAGCCTCTTAGGATTAATGTCTCTTGGTTTGCTTTAAGAAACTGTTCCCTCCTGGAGCAGGGCTTCCTGAGAGCCATGATTGCAGAATTCCGCCGATCTGGACTGGAAGAAGCTACATTTCAACAGGTATTGGCTGAGTGCTGTTTTCTTGATCCTTCTAGATATGGGTCCAGGCTTCTTAATGTAAGGCTTACAGCTCTGAAGGGGAAAGGTATCCTGGCATTTGGGAGCCAAGGAATACCACAAAGTCACACTGCACAACAAACCTACACAAGAGATTCGTTGGTATGGGAAGCCCCAAGAGGGTAATTGCTTCTGCTGGGGTGAGAAGCAACAGAGAACTGGGCAGAACATAAGGTTAGATAGGGTTTCTTGGTGGGGGGAGCTTTCCAGGGTGGTCTGGGATTGGAGAGATTATGTGATCTGAATCTCTCCCCACCCCCACATGGCAGGGCCTTGCCATTCTCTAGCCTCCTGGTAGGGCAATTAAGGAAATCTGTGGGCTGGGCTTAGCCAGTGGAGATGGGGTGAGGTGGCCACTCAACCAATCTCAAGGGGTCAGGTTGGACTGGCAGAGTAGTCTAGGAGCCTGGTGCCCAGAGGTATCCAGGAGCAAGGCTGACAAGGAGTCTGTGAGTATGGCAGGGAAAGCCCTCACTAGCCAACACTTAGACTATGTGGGGTTGAGGATATACTTCAAAGTAGATAATGGCCTTGAATGAACAAATTGGAGATCCATTCTGCAGTACGTCCTAAGGCAGGCATGGTGGTGCATGCCTGTTATCCTAGGACTTTGAGGTAGAGCCAGGAGGTTCATAAATTCAGTCATCCTTGACTGCATACCCAGTTTGAGACCAGTCTGAAGTATGTGAGACCTGTCTTTTAACATAGCAAACAATCAACAACAAAACCCAGAAGGGGCCTTTAGCAGTTCTGTATTCCAAATATTGTTCAATTGTGCAATACATCTTGTAAAACTGAAGCTTTGCTTTAAAATGTGAAGTAGGCACATGATGACTCACACCTGTAATCTCAGCTCTTGGAAGACGAGGCAGGAGGACTGCCAAGAGTTTGAGGCCAGATTGAACTACATAGTGAGTTCCAAACCAACTTGAGCTACAGACTTTGCCTTAAAAAGACTAGGAAAGAAGGCGAGGGAGGGTTGAAAGAGGGAGAGAAAGAAAGAGGAAGGAAGAAAGCATGGTGGGGGGTAACTTTCCTGGTGTCACATAGGTAAATTATAGAAAGGCAGGGTTCAGATGTGCTGTGTCCTGTTCTACAGCTTGTTTTCTACTCCTTGGCACAAGGGCATCTACTAATGAAGCATTTGGTATCTGATGTACCAAGTATGTGGGACATCCTTCTATGTATTTGTTGATTTTATTGGTTAATAAATCTGTTTCGGCCAATGGCTTAGCAGAGTAAAGCCAGGCAGGAAATCCAAACAGAGAGAGTAGGCAGAGTTGATGAGACGCCATGTAGCATCTGAAGGAGAATGATGCCAGACCATTACCAGTAAGCCACAGCCTTGTGGCAATAACAGACTTATAGAAATAGGTTAATTTACAATAAAAGAGCTAGCTAGGGATACGCCTAAACCATTGGCTAAACAATGTTGTAATTAATGTTAATATAGTTTCTGTGTGATTATTTGGGTCTGGGCAGCTAAACGAAGCACAGTCTCCATTTAAAACCAAGTTATTGATTGTTTTGAGACTGGGTCTTATTATATAGCCTTGCTTGTCCTGGAACTCAAAAAGATTTGTCTACCTCTGCCTCCCAAGTACTTGGACTACGGATTAGAGAGCATCACCCACCCTGCCCCAAGCACCCAGTTTTTGGAAAAGATGAATGATTGGATACAAACCCAGGATTATTGTTCCTCTTGATCTTTACTTTACTTTTGCTGTCTAGATCTACAGTCAGCATGTGGCTCTGTGCAGGCTGGAGGGACTGCCTTACCCGACCATGTCAGAGACCATGGCTGTGTGTTCACGTCTGGGGTCTTGCCGCCTCCTCCTGGTGGAGTCCAGCAGGAATGACCTACTCCTTCGAGTGAGGCTCAACGTGAGCCAAGACGATGTTCTGTATGCTCTGAAAGAAGCGTAAGGGCTTCAAGGACTTCTGCTGTTTCCCAAAGAGCCTTATTTATTTTTCTTCAGAACATGGAATTAAAGAAAAACAGAATGGAAATGGTTGTTGGAGATTTTGGCATTTTATGTTATTTAGTTTGCTTTATCCAGAGTGTTTGAGAAGTTTATGGTAACATGCTGTGTATATAAAGACATGTATATAGTGTATTTTTTATCTATGTAAAGTAGTTCTGGGAGAATTTATATGAAATTGGCTATACTGGTTGCCTCTGGGAAATACCTGGTGGTTTGTCAGGGGTGATAGGAAGACTTCACTGTATGTCATGATGTATTTGATTGTGAATGACATAAAGTAAAATTGTTTTTATATAAAAGAACTGATGGGGTTTTGTGTTCATCCTAGTGACAGTGCTCCTTGTAGGCAGGAGGCACTGGGTTCATTTCCCACTGCTAAATACAAACCAGGTGCCTTTAGCCTTGGTGCCTGGTGCCCTGCATGGTGCTAAGGCTGAAGCAGGAGGATTACTGAAGGTTTGATGGTAGCCTGGCCACATAGTAAACTCAAGACCAGCCTGAAACAAACTACGAACTGTTAGAGATAACATAGAAATAATAGGTATAAGCTTTTAAAAGGTATCATTCACAGAGCTAGAGAGATGCCTGAGAGGCTAAGAGGACTTACTCTTGCACAGAATCTGGGTTTCGTTCCCAGCACCTAGTGACAGCTCACAACCATCTATTACTCCAGTTATAGGGTGTCTGAAACCTTCCTCTTATCATCCAAGGACACCAAGCATGCACATGGTACATAGACATATATTCATGCAGGCAAACACTCAAATTTTTACAATTTTGTCTGCATCAAAGTGTAATACCACCTGTGTGTTATCTGCTCAGGCCAGGAGAGGTTGTCTGATCCCCTGAAACTATTTACAAATGGTTGTGAGTAGCCATGTGGGTTCTGGGAACCAAATCTGTCCTCTGCTGAGCCGCCTCTCCAGCCTCTGTATCAGAGTGCTTTTATAATGCCATGATTAACTAAAAGGGAGAAGAGTAAAGATGTCATTTACAGAAGAAAAATGGGATGATTTGCAAAATGAAGCAGTTGAAATGGATCAAAGAAAGATGAATCTAAAAGCTAAAGTGGGGGCTCTTCCAGAGGATCTGAACTTAGTTCTTAGAACTGAACTCAGATGGCTTACAACTCAAGCTCCAGCGGATTTGACACTCTCCAGACCTCCATGGACATCTGCATGCACACATACAAATGAAAAATTTTAATTGCCAGAGGAAAAAAACTGAGATGACTCATTGGTTGAGTATATATATACACTGCTCTTGCAGAGAATCTGAATTCTGGCACCTACATCTGGCAGCTCACAACTGCTTGTAATACCAGCGCTAGGGTTTCGGGACTCTTAGGGCATGTGCACTTGTACATAGATGGAAGTTTTCTGTCCCACTTGGTCCTGTAGCCATTCAGTCCCAAAGAAACACAGAGGCTTATATTAATTATAAACTGGCCTATTAACTCAGGCTTATTATTAAAGAGCTCTTACAATTTAAATTAACCCATAATTCTTATCTATATTTAGCCATGTGGTTTGGTATTTTTTTTTGAGTAAGGCATTCTCATCTCTCTTCTTCAGTGTCTGGGTGTTGACTGCATCTACCTTTCCTCTTCCCAGAATTTCCTAGTCTAAGTCACCCTGCATAAATTTCCTGCCTGGCTACTGGTCAATCAGCATTTTATTAAACTAATATGAGTGACAAATATTTATAGTGTACAAGAGCATTATCCCACAGCATTTCCTTTTTTCTTTTCAAAACAAAACTCAATCTAATCTTTGTTTAGCTTTTTTCTTGATCATTATCCAACACTATAAACAAAGACAAAACTTCCATAACCCATTTTTGGAGAATATGGGCATAGTTTTCTAAGCTACTTCGTGCTTATTGGGTGCACTGATAATCTTATGGGGATCCAAAGAAAATTTAGAATTATGGTCAAGTCCTGACTGGAGTATTCTGTGAGGCTGGCTCAGCTCAACCTTGAAGCTGTTCTGGCTGTAGAACTCAGGAAACTGCAACAGAGGTGCTCTGAAAAGTTAGATCATCTGGGTTATCTGTTCCCATTGGAGATTTTTAAGGGGGTCTTCCTCAATCAAACCTTATTTTTCTTAACTCAGAATGAATGCGTTATGCTCGTCTTGGAAGCTTGGTCTACAAAGTGACTTCCAGGACAGCCAGGACTGTTAGACAGAGAAACCCTGTCTGGGGGGTTAGGGGGGAGACAAGAAAAGAAAGTTTGCCTTTGTGTACGAAACTGAAAGGATTTTTTTTTTCATTTTGTTTTTCGAGACAGAGTTTCTCTATGTAGTGCTGGTTATCCTGGAACTCGCTTTGTAGACCCGGGCTGGCCTCGAAATCATGGTAATACCCCTGCCTCTGCTGGCATTAAAGGCATGCGTCATCACCACTCAGCAGTAAACGTGCAATGTTGTAAGTCTTTGTATACATCTTAAGCATTTTTATTATAAAAATGTTAAAATAACTTAAAGAGGATTAACTGTGCACCACACGTGGGTCGTAGGACTGTTCCTTCCATCAGAACTGAAGCGTGCAGTTTCTCCATGAAGTGACATTGCGCGTGTGGTGTGGGGATCTTGGGGTTTTATAGAACGGAAAAAGGGGAACTCTGGAAATGGAATAGTCCGTCTGCAGGTCAGGAGGCTGTCAGCTTGCAGCGATCCTCCTGCCTCAGTCCACAGAGTGCTTGGGCTCCTCTAATCGGACTGCAAAGGGGCCCCATTTCCCGGAGACTCGGTTTCCAGCGCCTAGGATGCACAGGGTGGGCTGCGAGTAAGCCCCGTCCTCGGGCCGCCTTCCAGAACTCAACACGGGAGCGCAGCGCGGCCGCGAGAGCCTCCGAGAGCGAAGAGAAAGAGCA
>LOEQ01006083.1:29106-45117 GCA_001685075.1 Bramus lutescens
GTGAAGCTGCCAAAGCCCGGCGCTGTGATCGGGGTCTGAAGGTGAGTCAGGCTGTGGGTGAGATGACAGTAAAGGAAGGGCGATCACAGATGTGGTAAACATGCTGGGTCACTGACTTGTCTTCCAGCAAGCCCCAGGTAGCCACTTGGGCTACTAGTATAATTCTTTCCCTCAGATTTTGGAGTCCCAGCTTGCCACTGTGAGGAAAGGCGGGAAGATCAGTGAGGATGAGATTCCACCTCCAGTGGCCTTGGGTAAAAGGCCCCCACCCCACCAGGAAATAGCCAACAGGAGCCCTGAGGCAGACTCCCCAGCTCCATGTGCCATGGAGCCAGGTATCTGAAGATATCCTGTTCTGGTTCCCATAGCCTGCCTACCACACCTGCCTCCCTGTTGTTGTTCCAAGAATTCCTAGACCAGCAAGACTTGGGGTGGGGTTGATTCTGGAACTTCCTCCTTTGACCCTCTAGCCAAGTTCTCTGGGGTTCTTTTGTTTTGTATAGAGCCCCTTTTCCAACCTGAGCCCAGCCTCCCAGGCAGCTCTGCCATTGCTCCTCTGCCTGTTGCAGACCCAGCCCCACAGGCCCTGTTGTTAGCCCGACAGAGAGAGTACAAAGTAGCTGCTCTCAATGCCAAACGGGCTGGAGATCTAGATCGTGCCCGGGAACTCATGAGGATTGGGAAGGTACGATGTCCTGCCTTCATACCGTTGATGGGGATGCAGAGGCTGAGCGGAACCAGACAACACCTGGGGTAGAGTGCCCTGATGGAAGTTGTTTCAGGCCAGGCTCTAAGGGTGCCCTGGCTTATGCCTGTAATTGCTCTTCTTCTGCAGAGATTTGGTACTGTCCTGGAGGCCCTGGAGAAAGGGCAGCCTGTGGATCTGAGTGGCATGCCCCCAGCACCTGATGGTCAGTCAGATAATGGGGCTATCTGCCTAGGCTGGATTAGGGAGGACTGAGGTGTGGGGTTGGCCAGACACTCTGCCTACCCTGCTACTCTGGGTCCCCAGNATGAGCTGATAGTCTCTTTTTACCCCCGTTATAGTGGCCCCTGCAGAGCCAAAAACAGTGCTGGATGCTTTACAGCAAAGGCTGAACAGGTACCGTGAGGCAGGCATCCAGGCCCGGGCCAGTGGGAATGAGCGCAAGGCCAGGATGCATGATCGCATTGCCAAGGTGAGCCCGTGGCTGTGCAGCCCCTATCCTTTGCTGGCCTGTCCTGGCTCTGTCCTGCCCTGTGCACTTTCCCTACAAGCCCTGCTCTTCTCTGAGTCCTTGTCTGTTTATAGAGCTCTTGCTGTCTCAGGACCCCTTTTCTTCTAGTGCTGCAGCCTTTCCCTGTCTTCTCTCTGCCTCTGCAATGAGGGCATGGTGCCTGCAGGTTGCAGGCTGCTGAAATTCCCTTCCTTCCCATGTAGCAATATCAGGATGCTGTTCGAGCTCATCAAGCAGGGCAGAAAGTTGACTTTGCTGAGTTACCTGTTCCTCCAGGTGAGTGGCTTGGCTTATGGAACTTATGCGATTTCTCAGCAAGAAAGGAGGGAGAAAGAGATTTCTCATTTGTGTGCCTTTACCTTGTGTGAGTTACCCATCCCAGAGCCAGGCAAGACCCACAGCTGTCTCATGTCTCCTTACTGCTTACTGCTGCATTGCTCCCCCTCCATTCTGTCTTCTCAGGATTTCCTCCCATCCCTGGCCTGGAGCCCAGTAAAGGTGCCGAGGAAGATTCAATGACAGCAACTTTGGCGTCTGCCCAAAAACTGGCCTCACAAGATACAGTCCTGGCAGATGAAGATGAGGAGGTTTGGCTATGGGCCCAGGACTTCAGGGTTTAGTTAGGGGTCCAGCAGATAAGGAATAAACCCAGACCCTGCTGTAGTATATTAACCTTATAAAATAGCGACCTTTTCCTCTAGTCTAGAGAAAAGCTTTGCCAGAGGCAGAACTTGAATTCAGACCTGGGTATTTCTGACCCTAAACCCAAGTCTCTCTATGACTGTGATGCTTGCTGTTGGGGGAGTTAGGCTAGAATGCTTTTGAGGTTCTGTCTTTTGAATTTTATGACTCTGGAGGCAAAGCCTCTAAACTTAGGTGCAACATTGCAGAGGTAGCCAATGTCTAGGCCAGGGTGGGGAATGTTAACTATTTGATAACATCCTAACTGGTTGCAACCTGCAGAGTGACACCCCAGCACAGGCTCCAGTGGCCAAGAAGCCAGCACAACCTCTGGCCCCATCATCTCATCCTGTGACTGAGCCCAAGGCCTCAAGTTCTAAGGAATCACTGAGTCCATCTGGTGAGTTAGGGACACACAGGACAGAGGAGTGATGGTCCAGTGAGAGAGGCATGGCCTAACCATTGGCCCTCTTCCTTAGCTCGGGAGCAGCTGGCACTGCTGGAGGCTCGGAAACTGCAATACCAGCGAGCAGCCCTGCAAGCCAAGCGCAGACAAGATCTAGAGCAGGCCAAATCCCATTTACGAGTAGCTAAAAATCTTGAGGTCCAGATCGTCCAAGCCCGAGCAGGTCAACCCATCGACCTCTCCAAGGTGAGTCCCACCTACGGAACCAGGAGTCTGCCTCAGGCAGAGGTGGGAGCTGGTTGATGGGCGTGAAGGGGTGGCTTCTAGGTGGAGGTAGAACTTGTGTAAAATGGTGACATCAGGGAAAGAGCCTTTGCTTTTCTCCCTGAGATAGACCATTGGGAGATAGAAGGGGAAAGGAGTATGGGTTACCTGGGGTCAGAGGTGACGTGGCAGGAGAGGTGTAATCTGACTCTTGGGCCTGAGGGGCCTTATGATCTGGCAGATGCCTTCACCATTGACTGATGAAGAGGGTGACTTCATCCTCATTCACCATGAGGATCTGCGACTCTCCCAGAAGGCTGAGGAGGTATATGTCCAGCTACAGAAAATACTCCTGGAGCAGCATGAGGTCAGTAGCCCCTGTCTCTGCTTGTTTGTGTCCTAGCATGGGTTCAGAGTTTAACTCTTCAGACTGGCCTAAGGTATGACCCTGGACAGGCTATTTTCCTCATTTGCAAAATGAAGCTACCCTTTTAAATTTTACTTAATTTTTTTTTAACATATATGCTTTGCCTACACATATGTGTATGTATATCACATATGTACCTTGTGTCCATGGAAGTCAGAAGATATTGGATTCATTGAAAATGGAGTTACAGGTGCTTGTGAGCCAGTGTTTAGGTGCTGGAAACCAGGTGCAGGCCCCCTGCAAGAGTAGCCAGTGCTCTTAACCAGTGAGCCATTTATCTCCCCAGTCCCTCTCTTCATGTAGTTAGGAAATTCAAACAGCAGAGTGAAGGGGAATGGGTTTTGTGAGAGAGCTGACCTGAAGTGCTGCCTTTTCTTAGAAGACAGAGTTCTAAAGTATATGCTTAAATTTTTTTTTGATGGTGTTGATCTTTGAGGCAGGATCTTGCTATATGCCATGCTGTCCTAGAACTCCTCATGGACCCCAGGCTGACTTCAACCTCTAAGTCCTTCTGCTTCTGCTTCCTAAATGCTGGAACTATACATTGTCACCACACCCACATGGATTACGTTTTGAAAGAATGAGTTTGCCAAATGAATTTTTGGGATATGGTCTTCTGAGAGGAAGCACGAGGGTTGTAGATGGGACCAGCATGGAGGGTGACACATACCTGCAGGACCAGCTCTTGGGAGGGTGAGGCAGGAGAACTGCTATGAGTTCTAGCGGGGGCTCTGTATCCAAGACCCTGTTTCAAACTGACAAACATGTAAGCAGGAAAGTGTGTTAGGCCTTAGGAAGAGTGCCCCAGGAATATGTTTTATAGGAAAGGTGACGCTAAAGATGATTGTTAGGAGCTTTGAGAGGTTAGGCCTTGAATACTAGCCTTGGCAAGCCCTGCTCTGGCTAGGAGTCATTCTGGGCTCCTGTTTCTAGAAGTGCCTGCTGTTCTCCAAGCAGTTCATGCACCAGGGCAATGTGGCTGAGACTACCCGGTAAGTGCCAGGGCTGTGCTGGGCTTGTTGGGTTAGGGACCAGATAACAAATCCTACCTTGCTGACTTGGTTACCTGTCCCTGGCAGGTTTGAGAAGCTTGCTCAGGACCGAAAGAAACAGCTTGAGATCCTGCAGCTAGCCCAGGCCCAGGGCCTTGACCCTCCCAGCCATCACTTTGAGTTGAAGACATTCCAGACTGTGAGGTGCCAAAGCCTAAGGGAAACTGTGGCTCTGTGCAGAGATAGGGCAAAAGATCTGGAGCAGAGCCGCAGTGAGACTTCCCAGTACCATGGATGCTAGAGTGGGGGAGGTGGATGTGCTGCCTTCAGAGGGGAGCTCAGAGCTGCTGCGCCATCACCGCTCCACTCTGCACCACTGTGGCCCTTGTCCTGCCTTTTACTCTGCACTTTCTTCATTCTGGTCTGTAGGATCTTCTCAGAACTTAACAGCACAGAAATGCATCTGATCATCGTTCGGGGAATGAACCTCCCAGCCCCACCAGGTAGCCAAGGGTCATCTTACTGAAGGATGTTGTTCACATATCCTACCTGCTGCCTGGGCACCAGGCTCTGACTGTGCTTTCCAACCTGACTCCATTTTTCTTTATAGGAGTGACTCCCGATGACTTGGATGCGTTTGTACGCTTTGAGTTTCACTACCCTAACTCGGTGAGGTTCTGATAGGGTTAGGGACCCTCTGAACCTCAGTACTATTTAGTCTCTCTCCATCTTTAAGAGGCATGGCCATAGGGATGGGTTGAAGACTTTCTGGTCCATCTGCAGGGGTTGCTTTCCTTACCATCCAAAGTACTATAGGTGCACACCCGGGTTTTTTTTTTTTTTTGAGCTATCTTAACTTCTCTCATCTCGCTGCTGTAGGACCAGGCTCAAAAAAGCAAAACAGCCGTGGTAAAGAATACAAACTCTCCAGGTGAGTGACATACAGACCCATTTCTGTGTGCACTTCCTATCTGGATAGCACAGTTTCCAGTGTTGTAATAGCTACTGTCTTACTTGGCCCACCCAACTCAAAAATAAAGGCATCTATTATTAATAGTTCCTTTATATAGTTGTGAAAACTGAAGCCTAGAGCTGGAGAGATGGCTCAGCAGTTAAGAGCACTGGTTGCTTTTCCAGAGAACTAGGGTTCAATTTCCAGCACCCACAGGGCAGCTCAAAACTGTAACTCCAATTGCAGGGAATCCAGCACCCTCACACAGATGTATATGCAGTCAAATCACCAATGCACATAAAACTAATATGTATGTATATATATAGTAGAGGCTCTGCTTCTGGTTCCCAGCACCCACATCAGGGGTTGCATAAATACCTGTACCTAGCTCCAGAGGGATATGATGCCTCTGGCAGTCTTGGTCACCAGCATATACACTATGAAAATAAAGGTCTTTTTAAATTTTTTTGAGGCAGTATCTCAGTGTATAGCTTATAGCTCTGCCTGGCTTGGAACTCAGAAAGGCCCACCTACCTCTGCTTCCTGAGTGCTGGGATTAAAGGTGTGCATCACCACACCTGAAAAAAAAATTTTATGAAAATATAAGAAAAAGCAATACAAAAAACTGAGGCTTGTGGCTAGTTGAGTAAAGAGATTTGTCTGGGGGCTCACAGCAAGGAAGTGCTAAAAATGGACTTGAAGACTGGGTGTGTGATGGCTCACATCTGTAATCCCAGCACTTGGGAAGCAGAGGCAGAATTGCAGCAAGGTTAATGCCAGTGTGGTCAATAGAATGAGTTCTAGGCCAGCCAGGGCTACACAGTGAGCAGGGTAGGGGTGATGGTACTTGAATCTAGGAATTCTCACTCCAGATTCCAAGTGCTTTCCAATATATAATTTGTGTCTCTGGGTACCAGTGTTTACAAGGTCAAAACCTTACATGTTCTGCCTCTCTCTGGTGGCGAACACCCTGAATTGTAGGCTGTGAGCTCCAGAGAAGACACCTGCCCTGGGCTTCTTTTTCCACTTCCCCAAGAATTCCAACCCTCTCCTTGCAGAATTTGAACAAGTTTTCAAACTAAACATCAATCGAAATCACCGGGGCTTTAAGAGGGTGATCCAGAGCAAAGGAATCAAATTTGAGATCTTCCACAAAGGGTGAGTAAGAGCTATCAATCCCACAAGGAAGGTAGGAGGGGAGGAATGGCAGGCCTGTTCCTGCTGATCCCCATAGCACTGTTTGCTTGAATTGAATGCAGCCAGTTTCCATTCCTGCCCGCTCTGCCCAGGCTAATCCTCTGCTGCTTCTTGCCTTCCCAGATCCTTTTTTAGAAGTGACAAGCTGGTTGGCACAGCACACCTGAAACTGGAAAGGCTGGAGAATGAGTGTGAGATCAGAGAGATCATGGAGGTAGGGCCCAGAAGGAGCTGATATTCTCGGAACTCTATTGAGGGTTCTATGCACATTTTAAAATTGTATCTAGTGTGCTTCAGAATGGGTTGTATCCCCTTGTCATGGAAGATATAAAGAAAGTCTGAGTAACTTTCAAAGGTAGCCAGATGGAAGTAGCCATATTCTTTCCATAGTCTAGGACTACTTAAGCTCCTAGGAGTGACTGTTGAGAGAAGACCCTTGAGTATTCCAACCATTGCTCAGCGTGGTACAGGGCTGTGTTGTGCTTGGGGCAGTGGGCAAGTAGCAGGAGGCAAAGAACAAACTCCAAACAGGAAATGGGTAGAGTATTTCTAGATAATATGCAAATGGTGATTGAAAACTGGGCAGGTAGCTCTTGAGCTACCATGACCTTACAGGGTTGTACAGCTGAGGAGCTTTCAGAACCTGCCTTTGACAAATGGGGAACAAGCCAGTGGAGAAGAGACTTTTACGTCCTTGGCAGATGCAGGTCCAGACAGACCCTTATGGAGGCTTTTGGAGGTTAGAGCTTGCCTCTCCCCACCTGGAGTTCTCCTAAAGTGGGGCCTAGTCTGAATTGCTCTAAGGGTGGTCGAATTTCTCAAGCTTGTTGCTGTACTTTGTATTCAACTATTTATCTGCCTTAGAGGAGGGCATAGCCTGATTTGTACCTGTGACTGCTACCCAATCATCCACTTCTGTGAGCCATGCATGAGGGTGTGGGCTCTGGGCTTCAGGCTGCTCCTGGAAGCCAGTGCTAATGCTAGGAGTTATGAAGATCAAGAGGAAAAACAGAATAGAGCTACAGGTTTCTCCAGTTAGAGGACTGATACGTATCTAGATTTCTAGGTTACTGATTTCTAAGATACCCTGAGAGTTAGCAGTCCACCACTTCCCATATTGCAGGTGGAAGGAAGGCAGGGTTGTCCTGATGCAACTGCTACCTGCCTCAGGCTGTCCCCTCAATTAGTCTATTTCTGTGGCTGTCACAGGTTCTGGATGGAAGAAAGCCCACTGGGGGGAAGCTGGAGGTTAAGGTGAGGCTGCGGGAGCCTTTGAGCGGCCAGGATGTGCAGATGGTCACTGAGAACTGGTTGGTCCTGGAGCCTAGGGGCCTGTGAGGTGAATAGCTCTGATCACCGGATTTTTTTCTACTAAAACTTTTTCAGTCATTTCTGGGGAGAAAGCATTTATTCTCTCTGAAGGAGACTAAAACTCTTGGGAAGTGCTTGTGGGTTATTTCTGAAGACTCAGAGCAGAAAGAGATCTCATGTTAATGTTCTTCAGAAACCTTTTAAAGCTCGGATGGTTTTCTTTGTGCTTTTGCCTTGTGAGGTGGTCGGCACTGGTACCAGCTCACTGACCCAGCTCTGCCGGCTGCAAGAGCCTCTGTAGTGAGAGCTGCTACACAAGCACCAAAGACCGCTGAACTAACCATGGCCCGGGCTGTCCTCGCGCCACCTCTACTGGGCCTCCATGAAGCATCTGTACAGCCTCCTGCCACCAGAATGTGGGTGAAGACAAGGAAACCCCCGTTGCTCTGTGCCAGAGTCCTACTGCCCCTTAACCTCTGCATAGCGATGATGTACAGTTTAACCCAGCCCCTGGTTGTACCATTTCTGGATGTGCCTTTCAAAAATGTGACTGTAACGGATGGAGAACATGAGGGTGATCGAAACCTTCCCTGCTTAGGGGAGGGACAGGATTCCGGGACTACAGCTGTTTTCCCCTCTGCCTGTGCCTTTGACCCTAACACCTGCTGCACTAGCCTTTCTGCTTCCCAGGGGACTGGGGAACAGGAAAGTTACTTTGGTACTATTGGTGGGAAGGGGAAGGCTTTCTTCGCTTTGGTCCATGTACCTAAGATGTTAACTGGGAAGAAAAAAAAATTAGCAGTTTTATGTGGCCGTTTTTATTTTAAAACTAGGTCTAATTCACTGTAAGGACTTTATATTCTAAACACTATTAATTTACTATCAAAGTCTTCAAATGCCCCGTTCCCTGTCACTTTAAAAGCCAAAGCAGTTCTGCTGTAACTGTGTATTCCTCTTTTGAGAAGGCCTGTCCTTGAGTTGATCTCTTGGCTAATCCCTGTTTGTCCAAGTTCTATAGCTTGAACAGATGAAATGAAGGGTCAGGTAGTTGCAACGGAGTTAATATTCAAAATACATTATTCTAGATTTCTCAGAAGTCAGCATCCCAACTCTTTCCTCTGGTTTAAAGCATTAACCTCAAAGTGTTCCTCCATATTTATTTATTTGTTATTTTGGTTGAATGAGGCAGGGTTTCATGCTATAGTCCAGGCTGGTCTTGAACTCTTGCCTCAGATTCCCTAGTGCTGGAATTACAGGCATGTGCTACCATGCCCAGCTTCCTCAGCTTCCTCAGGATAATTTGTGAAGGCTCTACAAGAAGGAAGTAGGAAGTACATTCAGCTGCTGGTCACTACAGTATTGCATAAGCACAGCCCAGGGGTGAGCTTTTGTGTGTCTTGTCTGTTGGAGATAACTGGGCTGGACCATGCTTCCCAGTGTCAAAATTGTTAGTGGATAACAGGGCAGAAACTGCTGACAAGTGACTTCTCCCAGAGCTCTCTGGCCAATCCTACCTAGCAGATGTGAGCTCCCAATCTTGCATACATAAGAGATTTAACAATTATAGTCACTTCGTGTGTCCAGCGGCGAATTGGAATGAAAGGGTCTCTGCCTTCATGAAGGAACCCAGAGCAGAGAGGGGTGGTCTGAAGAGTTCTTGGTCCCACCACACTTTCCTTTCAGCCTGCATCTGCTAAAATGAAGAGCCCCTGGGGTTATTCTCCACGATCCCTATCAGCCCTAGGCATTTCCCATTTCTTTCCTCTACTGGGAGTGTTGTGGTGTTCTGAGACTTCAGGGATTGCCCTTACAGCTTGTTCACTTTCAGGCCACTTTATCGCTCTGCTTATTGAAAAACCACCTCAAGGTTGAGGGAGGCCTGACAAAGCCACCCACTGGACTTGGAGACTTAAAAGGTCTTTGTTGTAGCCAAGGAATGCATGGGTAGGGGGAGGGGCCTGCATAAAGCCTCATTTATTTAAGATTTCGTCAGCCACAGTAACCAAACATTATTCATGGATATAACTGAGAACCAGCCACACCAAATCATTTCTAAATATTGCACTGAATGTCTTTTGAATTCCTGAACTGAATAAAATACGGAATTTTAGAGTCAGGAAGTTTTGCTCATGAAAGGCAAGGATTGAATGATTTTTTTTCCTTTATGTATCACCAGTCTAAAACATATGGTTGCCCTCCTCGTACTTAAGGGTCACCCCCCCAAATATGTGTGGATTTCCTTAAAAGATCTTGGCACTAAGTGAGGTCAGCTGTTTTGAGTTTGAATCAAACCACAGGGCTGGGGCTGGTAATCCCAGGAAGCATGTACCTGCTCTTATTCCTAATGTGTTGAGGATGAAATGGGCCTTAGATGCCTGGCCTCCAAGATGGGCTCAGCATCCTGCTCTATTCATACAGTCCTATGTATAGGACTCTTAAAAATCCCATTACCATTATTTAATTTTAGTATCAGTAAAATAGAAGCTACTGTTAGAAATACATTAAGTGCATAATTGTCTTTCAGATGACCAAAGAGACGTCTAATTGGAATTTGGGGCCCACCAGCAGGATCCAGTGTAGATGGAGAAGACAGGAGATGGGACCTTAGATAATCCCATCATTCTGCCACCTTGAGAGCAGGAGGGCTTGAGAAGTAGCTGATGAGGAAATAGAGAGTATCAGGTATAGTGGCATATTCCTGTAATCCCAGCACTTGGGAGGAAGAGACAGGAGCATCAGGAATTGAATGTCATCTTTGACTAGATTGAGAGTTTGAGGCCAGCCTGGGCTACAAGAGAGCCTGTCTCTAAAATCCAGGAAATACATTATGCAATATACGCTTACAAACACACTTGGTAAGCATACAATTTTTAAAAACAATAAATTACCAGGATGCAATTCTGCTCTTTATCTTCCAGGTTAAATCTAGAAAACCCTCCCTGACTAGGAATGTGCTGCTTCAGCACTTTATAATATAAATTACAGTACATATCATACAAAACCAAAGTTAAAAAGGAGAAAAGAGTGAGCATCCTTGATGGCTTAAGCCCGATTTTCTAAGATGATTTTCCTACACACAAAGGATATTTTATGAGTTAAGAACGGACTTGTTTTTATGGCTCCAGAATCTGTCCTTTGTGGAGGAGGGGTTAAAAACCTTGTATATGAGCTGGGCATGGTGGCGCAGGCCTTTAATCCCAGCACTGGGAGGCAGAGGCAGGCAGAGCTCTGTGATTTTGATGCCAGTCTGATCTACAGAGTGAGTTCCAGAATTGCCAGGGCAGTTACACAGAGAAACCCTGTCTTGAAAAACCAAATAAAAAACCATTGCATTTTCTAGGAGATCCATGTTCAACAGCAGGGTGCAGTTAGCTGAGCAGGAGGATGGGGTAGTGCTGTAGAAGCGCCCATCTTTTGAGGTATATTCAGACTAAGCTCAATATTAACACCAAATACGCCTGTTAGGTACTTCCTGTTACAGGTTCAGGGACGGTTCAAGGGCTCTTTTCTTACATGAAATCAGTGCTGGTCAGGGCCAAAGGACATTTCTAAGGCTTTGTACCTACATCTAAGAGAAAGGTCATTTTCCCATTTCTGTAGCTTCCATCAGCAAAACCTTGGGAGAAATGGGTGTGGAGTGCAATCTTCACCCAGCAGAGAGAGACAGTCACAGTCAGACACATGGGCCAGGCCAGGCCTTAGGGCCTTTAGAAAACAGCTACTTCCCCAAACAGGTCTACCAGCTCAGGAGAGGGATGGAGCAGCCTCCACTGTCGCAGGGCCTGCATTAGAACCCAGGATATGTGAGTAGAGGAACAAGATCCGGGGTGGCCTGGGCTTGGGAAGATGCCATGGACACGAGCATTAGTTGCCCTAGAGCAGTGTATTTCAAACAGGGATGTATTTGGCCTGTGATCAAAATAAATTTAACAAAGATAAAATCAGAACCAGACCTTGGTTTCCTGTACTATTCCAATTAAAAGGGCTACTCAGAGATAAAGCAATTCCAAACCTGGCAGGTAAGTGCAAGATTAGTCTGGAGCATCTTGTTAGGCTACACAGGAAGGATTAAAAATAAATGTGTCATGAAAGCAAGCAGGAGCCAGCTTGAAGGTGCTCAACTTAGCCAAAGATGAGCTCACCTGAGTATAAAACTAAGAAAGTAGAACTCCACAAGACCAACATGAAAACTAAAAGAATAACAGGAAGGGAGGGCTGGTTTTTTTTTTTATAGTTTTTAAGTCCAGATGGCAAAGAAAGGGCATGCTGGAATTAGAAAACCATCTTGCAGCTGTCATAGTAAAAGATCAGTGCAGGCAAGAAGCATCCGTGGTGCAAATAAATCTAAGGGACAATCTGAGGAGCAGACATTTGCAGTCTGAAAAATGCCTCTACATATATCTGTCATTAAGAGGGAAATACATAGGGAAACTACACATAGTGCATGGTGATGATGAAATCTGCCACCATCTCTGAGAGGCAGAGGGACATCAAGTGATCAGGCTGAGAATGCAATAAAATGAGTACCATTGTCAAGACAACAAACTCAAATGACATGTTTTCTAAAACAAAACAAAACTTCAGGATGTGAGGGCCTATACTCAAAAAATATGCATGCCACACACACAAAAAAAATCCAGTCTAAGAGCTATGTGCAGTGTTTGACCCCGGCTGGAAAGCACACCATTGAGGAAAGGTTCCCAGGACATTGCTGGGCAGGAGTGAAGTTAAAGCCAGTCACAGTGACCTCAACTAACGTCCTATCTGGGCAAGGAATAATATTTACTGTAGAGGGGAAGGGACTCTGTTATACGCACTTCAATATTACAGAGGAGGGAGAAAGACAAGACCCTGACAAGTCGAGCGGGGCAAGCGTCAGTGTGGGCAGGAGTATGTAAGGCTGTATAAGAGAGGACACAGGTTTTTTCTACAACTTTCCTGGAAGTTTAAGCAGTTTCTTAGTAAAAGAGCTCTTTAAAAATATCTCTAATGTACAGTAAATGAAAACGCCTCGGGTGTTCTTTGCCGGCTCTCACAAAAGGCTCGTTTTACTACCTGCCACTCACTTAGGCAGACCGTGAGTGACTCAGCACTCGACTCTGCTATCTAAACTGCCTGGCTTATACTGAGTTACCATTCCATGGCCAGCAGACAAGAAACCCCTTTGGTTTGATTCAGTCAGTAGCCTGAACAAATAATCTAAACGTCCTTGTAAGCAGCTGGGGTGTAGCCAGGACGGCAAGTGTAGCAGTGTAACATTCTTTTATGCCAGTTCTATACAGGAAGTGCAAAATTGACGCTTCATTGTTTATTTCCTTTCTACCCCCCACCCTGATCTTGGAGATGGTTGTACCCATATGAGCATTTCTGAGCACATGACCATAAGAGAGGAGCAGACGTCTTGTCTAGACAGGAACAGAAGGGGGTTAGCTGCAAAGATAGTGTAACTGTTGTGCAGTAAGAAGCTGCCCTGGTCTTCTTGGAGAATGCATAGAAGACTTAAAAATCATGGAACATCTGTCCCCCAACCACCCTCCCCACCCTTCCCCCTAAACCCTACTCCCACCCCATACCCTCCCTACCAATAGTGCTAACAAAAGCTTAATCTTCCAGTTTTAAAGTGCAAATGATTTGGATATGACTGCTGCTGCAACAGGTCTGAGCAGAGAATACGGCGTCATCCTCTATGCGATGTTTTCCAGAATGTAAAAGATGAGCTCCATGACAACAGGGCCCTCACTGAGCTGGCAGGCTCCTCCATGGATGACAGGCACCAAGGCGCTGTCCAGGTCGTTCATGTACTGCGAAGGAAGGGGCTGGCCATTGCTCCCTGCTTGATAGCCAACCTACCAGGGAGAGAAGGGACGGCAGGTTACTGGACAGGGAAGATCTCTCCAGAGGGCTGAGCCAAGTCCTTTCCCATGAGCTAGACACATGGCAGTGCATATACATTCTTCCTCTGTTAACTGTGTGTTACTACTCTGACACCTACTCTCGTGAGACCTGGGCCTCGTCCCTGAATCCACTAATGTCCGTTTCTGGGAATAGAAAGGATGAGTCAGTTTAGCCTCTGGTTGTAAAAACTAAAGTGAGGAATACAACATCGCATTTTTCTTCAGTCCATGCAGTCACCAACACACCATTTTTTGAGCAACTGAAAACAGAAAATCAAAGATAAAGGGCCCTTTCCCTCAAGAGAGTCACAAACTCAGCAGGAAAAGACTTGCTATCTGATTGTTCCACATGAGGGAGCCTCTGTCCAGATAGGTTATCAGTACCATGTGAGATGGGAACATGGTAGACACTTCACTAGTATTACACAGATAAACTTTTTTCTAAATTGCATTTAATTTTATGTGTACAGGTGTGTGCATGCACCACGGCGCATGTGCCATGATATGCCTGAGGAAATCAGAGGACAGCCTCTCCTTTCTCTGAGTACGTGGGTTACGGGAATTGAACTCAGGCTGTCAAGCCTGGCAGTTGGGTGTCTTCACCCACTGAGCCTGGTTTTTGTTACTGTTGGCTTGTTTGGTTTTTGTTGTTGTTTTGAGATAGGGTCTTATATGACTCAGACTGGTCTCAAACTTGCTATGCAGCCAAGGATGATCTTAAGTTTTTGATCCTCCAGTCTCCACCTCTGAGAGGCTAAGATACAAGCGTACATCACTATGCTCGGCTTGCATGGTGCTGAGGATCAATTCCAGGGTTCTATGCATGCTAGGCAGGCACTCTGAGCTATATCCCCAGCCCCAGATAGGCCTTTTTTCGGCACAGGACAAGACCTTAAGTGAAAGTAAACACTGGCTGATGATGCCTAGTGAGGAAATAAAGCCAGACACAGAACTTTTCACCCTGCCCTGATAATCTATTTGATTAAATTCTGCACCAAAAAGCCAGGTTTTCCCCATGTAAGCACCCAGGATAGAAACTGCTTTGGGGCAGAATAATGACTGGCTCAGAGGGAATATCAATCTGAGCTCACACTCATTTCTTCCTTAAAAATAAACTTTTTTTTAATGTGTGTAACAGTTTTGTCTGCGTGTATAGATGTGTAACGTGTGTGTCTGGTGCCCAAGGAGGTCAGAATAAGTCAAGTCAGACCCCCTAGAACTGGAGTTAAGAATGGTTATAAGCCACAATGTGGGTGCTGGGAACTGAACCACATTTCTTCAGCTCCTACTCCACGCATTTCTAATAACTCAACACTAAGTACTGAGGGTGGAAATGGTAGCTGGCAAATTTTAGGCACCCAATGCAGGACCAATGGAACCTGCTGTGAAGAGCTCGGCCACAATGGAGAGATACTAGGACAAGGAATGGGTTTGGGAGGTGAAGACTGGATTGTTAATACAAAGAGCATATACAAACATCAAGCCAGGCACGGGGGCATACACCTTTAGTCTCAACACTCAGGAGGCAGAAAGGCAGATGGATCTGGATCTCTGAGTTCTAGGCCAACCAGGGCAACTAGTGAGACCCTGTCTCAAAAAATAAACCAAAAAAAGTAAACAAATTAAAATAAAAAACTAAGTCCCAATGACAAGAAAATTGTTGAGGAAACAGTGCAAACCTAACCACCAACTAAATGAAAATATTGGCAGCAAGACAAATTTTACTAAGCAGTGGCAACTGCAGATGCCAAGAACAGGAGCTCCTCGGTCCAGCTGACTAAGAAGACACAATGAGGGACACCTAGAACCTGCCCCTAAGGGGCTGCAGAGCAGTATTCATGGGTGGGCATGGGGATTTCACAGGGTGACACAAGCTCCTTCCATACCCTACAGTCCTTAGGATCCACAGTGCAAATGGTTCTGACCATAAAGCATATCTGCGTTGTGGGATGTGAGGTCATTTATCCTCTGGGGTAATTCAGGAAAACTCTCAGAAAAAAAGAAACAAGAACAAAACAACTCGAGGCCAGCTCCAAAAGCTGCCCAAGATGTTTCTTACCTGATCTGAATCAAGTGTCACGCGAAGTCCCAGTTTTGTCATTCCATCCTCCTTCAGAAGCTTCAGGTGGGGGCAGAGGGCGAGGCAGAATGCCTTGGCAACATGTTCAGTCAGTCTGCTGTGATCCGCAGGGTCACTCAGGCAGTTATGCTGGTCATCATTTTCTAGGAAAAACACCTATCCCCAAACAAAAGAGGCTTTCACCTTGTGTCGAGGATATGGAACAAGCAGATTAGCCACTGTATTTGAGCACCCAGTTCTCTAAGATGTACAAGGTGGACCTGATGGGAAGAGCACACGAGAGTCTTTGGGGCCAGCACTGGAGAGATGGCTTAGCCAGGAAAGGCACAGGCTGCACAAGCCTGATTGTACCCCTGGAAAGAACCTACTCCATGTGTGCTGTGGCAGGTGTGCCTTACATCATGCACACACAGACACAACAAAATCTTTAAAAAGTGCAGCACCCAAGACAATCCCTGTTTGCCAGTCTCTGCACCCACACTGGCAGTAGCTCTGCTCTCTGCAAACACAGACCACAGTCTAATAGCACTTTTTAAAAAAAAAATATTTATTATGTATACAATATTCTGTCTGTGTGTATGCCTGAAGGC
>LOEQ01006083.1:45175-56783 GCA_001685075.1 Bramus lutescens
GACCTCTGGAAGAGCAGGCAATGCTCTTAACCTCTAAGCCATCTCTCCAGCCCCTAATAGCACTTTCTATGTAGAAACAAAAAGGCTTATGTTTTTTACTGTACATTTTTTTTTGAGACAGGGCTTCATGTAATCCAGGCTGGCCTCCAACTTATCGTGTATCATCAGAGTGCTATAGGCTGCACTTTGGACTTTCTTTCCCAGTGAGCTAAGACAGACTGGAGGGAATTAAACCCAGTAGACAAATGAAAAGCTTTGCTCAGAGACACTTTTTTCCTTTAAAAACGTTTACTGTTTAAAAAATGTGTATCTGTCACACAAGTGCCATGCAGAGTGTGAGGAGGTCAGAGGTCATTTGTGGGAGCTGGCTCTTTCATTCCACTGCATAGGTCCCAAGGACAGAATCCAGATCTTCAGGCTTGGTGGCAAAAGCCTTTACTCACTGACCCATCTCATTGGCTCACCTTTTCCTTCCAAATCAGCCCAGAATGGGGCTTTGGGCTTAGCACAAGGCTGTGTTGAAAGTAAGGCAAGTGGTCCACGGTTTATTTCTTACCTCTGTCCATCTGATGACTTTTCCATTTGCTTTATACTCGGACCCATGGAATATCTTCACATTGGTTATGGATTCCATGGACTTTCCGTCTATAGGACTCACGGCACTGCAACAGAGGAAAGGGAAGGAGATATGACATCACATTTCACTACCAAATCCCAAGTATGTCGTGCTGAAGATATCTGCAGCGTGCCATGACAAGATGCAGAATGCACATGTGAAGAAGGGTTATGCATTGGACCTACTCAAGCACACATGCAGGAGGCAGACACTGGCTAGGAGCCATTTTTCAAAGCTGGCCATAATAGAAGCAGGCTATTTGCTCACACTGCTCTTTCCCAGCATCTCTTCATTAACTGCATGGCCACTCACCCAGCCTGGTTCCCCATTCCACCTGACGCTCTAACAACACTGCTTAGCTGCCTTTGGAAGGCAGTGCTGAAGGGGAGGAGAACCTGTCATCCCTGGGTGCTGTACTTCACGTACCAACCCCTGCTTGGAACTTGGGGAGTTTAATGAACGTCTGTTATGAACTATTTAAACTACGGACACACACCTTTAATCCCAGCACTTGGGAGGCAGAGGCAGGCAGATCTCTGTGAGTGGAGTCCAGCCTGATCTACAGAGCAAGTTCCAGGACAGGCCCCAAAGTTACAGAGAAACCCTGTCTCAAAACAAACAAACAAACAAACGAACAAAAACCGAAACAAAAACTATTTAAAGCTGGGGATTTGGCTCAGTGGTAACAGAGCTTGCTCACAAGGCAGAGACCCAGAGTTCACTCCCCACTAATAACACATAGACAAACAACAGCCCTGGTGCTGTGTGAAGCGACAGAGCAGAGGCTACCATCACAGATCCTCTTCAATGCTATCATCAGTCTCAGGTTCCGAAACAGAAGTTTCCTTTGACAGTTATTTCTTCCTTAAAATATAGTAAGTAAATTAAATATATGGAAATACACATTTACTCTAAAAACAAAATACAACTGACAAAGAGTCTAAACTCTTTTTTAACAATGTTTAAACTTGTTAATTTTCTTGGGTCTTTTTAGTTTGTTTGAGACAGGGTCTCACTATGTAGTCTGGCTGGCCTGCCTCTGCCTTCTGAGGGCTGGGATCATGCCTGGCCCTGTTCTTAGTTCTCTGGACATCAAAAGCTAAATCAGCAAGATGGCTCAGCAGGGAAAGGCACTCGTGTGCAGGTCTGGCCACCTAGAGTTTAACCCCGAGAACCTATATAAAGGTGAAGGAAAGAACCAACTACATGTGTGCCAGGGCAAGGCCCTCTTCATCCGCTAAATACATCAATGTAATTTAAAAGAGAAATCTAAGTTGGAGAATGTTAAATACTACAAGCTTTGCTGTATATGAAGAGAGAACTGCACAGCAGAGCTAGAATACAGTGGCTGGAGAAGATGTTCTGGAGACAGTGGGGATGCTTGCAGGGCATCGTGAGGAAGAGGGCAGGCTGAGAGCAGCACACACAAAGGGCTGGGGCGGAGGCACAGCTGTGCTCAAGGAAGGAGGAGAGGCTGAGGAAGGAAGACTGCCTTGAGTTTGAGATCAGCCAGAACTACATAGAGAATTCCAGGCCAGCTTGGGCTATAGAGTTCAACCCTGGCTCAAAACAGCAAGAAATGTAGGCCCTTAAGAGGTGATAAGTGGTGTTAAATTTCATCTTGAAAGACACTAGAAGCCATGGGTGGTCTGACATGATGCTGGCAGCTGTGTTAGAGACTAGAGACAGATCAGAGAGAAGGACTTCAATGAGGGACACCGCAGGCTACTGCAGCTGTCCAGACTGAGGGGTTTAAACTGGGTAAGCTGCTTTCTATACTAGGACGGGGGCAATGGAGGTGGTAAGAGCCACTGTGATGGGATACATTATGAAACACGGCAAACCGGATTTACTGTTGGGCTAATTGTGGGGTAGAGCAGAAAGAGAAGTGTTAAAAATGAATTCAAGAATCCAAGGTTTTAGTGTGGAGCATTAACATAGAGGTGCCATTAGTCAGGGAAGAGTTTGGCTTTGAAGCCCAGGAAGACGGTTTTAAATCAGTTTGCCATGTCTTAGCTTTACGGTGCTGACGCATCATTTGCTTCATTGCCTTATCTTTCCCTCAATACACACAGCGAACCCTTCAGAGATCAAGGAAGGGGCTGGAGAGGTTGCCCAGTGGTTAAGAGCTTACATTGCTTGCCGAGGAACCAGGTTTGGCTCCCACTAGGCGGGATAGATGGGTTCCAGTCACCTGTAATTCCAGATCAAAGGGAATTTGAGGCCTCTGTGTCCATTGGGCACCCACAGTTATGTGCACAGGCATATACACAGACAATTAAATTAAAAAAATGTTTTAAAAACATTTTTTAAAAAAGAAATCAAGCTAAAAACAGAAATGAAGAATTCTGTTATATATTCCTTTTTTTGTAGCAGACTTCTAGTAAAACTCTGAAACACAGTGTGCACAGCAGATGAAGCCTGAGCTGCCCCTGACTGCTCTGAGGGCCCCACTCACCCTTTGTTAACCTTCTTGTCGTCATCCACCCACTGGATATGGATCTGCTCCTGGGGCTCCTCCGCATCCGCCTTCCCACAGGTGATGGTGAAGTCCTTCATCTCCCGAAGTGCCTGCCTCAAGGAATCCATGTTCTCAGCAGTGATCTGGACCATAACGCCATCTAAGAAAGTCAGCATGAAGATGGACAGATGGACACAGTGCAGAGCCAGGGAGGGGGTGGCTGAGACATAGCGCCTAGTGTCTGGCAGATCCTCTGATACTAAACAGAAGCTTTACAACGCCAACAGACACAAAGAGGTTTTCTTTCTGAGCTAAAACCCTTACTAAAAAAGCTGTGAGAGCAAACATGGAGACGTCCTTGGCTTTAACAGGGCACATTCCTTTCAGACCCTGTGTGGTGTTTCTTCTGAGAAGGCTCTTCAGGCTCACAGAGCACTTGATTCCCCTTTGCCCTCTTACAGTGTGTGGCCTTCTCTGTCTCTCTTAACTTCTACCATGACTGCCTGATATATGAATAGCCTCCCTGTATTTGTTTTAAAAATTACTAAACAGCAACAACAATAAAACAAAACAAAGTTTGACTAGGTGTGGTGGTACAGACCTTTAATATCAGTACTTGGGCAGTAGAGACAGAAGGATCTAGTTTGAAGCTAGCCTCGTCTACATACATAGAGAGTTCCAGGCTAGCCAGGGTTACATAATGACACCCTGTCTCAAAACAAAACAACAACAAAAATAAAAACTACTATGGTAATTTGAATATAAATAGGCCCGTCTGCCTTTAATCCCAGCACTTGAGAGGCAGAGGCAGGCAGAGCTCTGAGTTTGAGGCCAGCCTGATCTTCATATCGAGTTCTAAGACAGCCAAGGCTAAACAAACAATCCCTGTCTCAAAACAAAACACAATGAAACAAAAAGGAAAAAAAATTTAAAAATGGCCCCATTGGCTCATGTATTGTATGCTCAATCCTCCAATGATGAACTGTCTAGGATTAGGAGGCATGTCCTTGGAGGAAGTGTGTCACCAAGAGAGGACTTTGAGGTTTCAAAAGCCCAAGCCAGGCCCAGTGTCTGTCTCCAGTGTCTGTCTGCCTGAGGCAGGTAGCTCTCAACTATTGCTCCAGTGCCTACCTGCATGCGACCATGCTCCATACCATGATAATGGACCCAACCTCGGAAACCGTAAGCTAGCCTCCCCAGATCAAATGCTTTCTTTCATAACAATTGCCTTAGATATGATGTCTCTTCATAGCAATGAAACTATAATTACTGCAATACAGAATTACAGTAGCAGGTTTGGACTAAAAATGAGTTTTAGATGGGATACATGACCAACAGATGGTTAGCTATTCTTCACACTATCTGAGTTTTCTATTTTGACCTATCTGAGTCAAACAATATAACTTTGAGAGTAAAACGTCACATGCTGAACATTTTTCTGATTTGTTGCCATATACACATAATCTTGTCATAAAATAATTTCTTTAATATAATATTTAATTATACTATATTAGATACACTATATATTTAATCTTAATCATAAAATAGCTTCATTAACATAATTCTTCTAAAAATTACTTATCTGTTTTCTGTGTGTGTGGTCATGGACGTGAGGGTCAGAGGACAATTTTCAGGGGTCAGTTTTCTCCTTCCATCACATGGGTTCTAGGGATCCACTCATGTTATTAGACTTGGTAATATATCCTTTTACCTACTGCGGCCCAACACAGGAAGTTTACACATTGTTTGCATCTGTTAAGAATCTGAGTCAATTCAACTGATCGTCTTAACTACATTTAAACAATTTTTATGGGTCTGGAGAGATGGCTCAGAAGGTAAGAGCACAGGCTGCTCTTTCAGAGGACCTGGGTTTGATTCTCAAACCCCACCTGGCATCTTAAAACCTTCTGAAACTCCAGTTCTAGTGATACTGATGCCATTCTGGCCTCTAAGAGCACCAGACATGCCTGTGGTATACAGACACATATGGAGGCAAAACACTTATACAAATAAAATAAGTAAATATTTGTATTTGAAATATTTTGTAATAAATTTAAACTAATATTTTAAAATAAATACAACATTAATAAATTTTATTTGCAAATTTTTCTTAATTTAATAGAGGTTTTAAAAAAGAAATAATGAATGATTTTTAAAAGACTCTCTGGCTGGGTGGTAGTGGAGCACGCCTTTAATCCCAGTACTCAGGAGGCAGAGGATCTCTATGAGTTTGAGGCCAGCCTGGTCTACAGGCTAGTTACAGGGCAGTCAGGGCTACACAGAGAAACCCTGTCTCTTAAATGCCCCCCACCTCCCAAAAAAATATCTCTGGTCTACAGAGTGAATTTGGGCATCACACGTGTGTCTGGTGCCCATGGAGCTAGAAAAGCTCATCAGATCCCCCACTCAGATGGGAGCTAAGGATGATTGTGAGCTGCCATGTGGGTGCTGGGAAGTGACCGTGGTGTACTGAGACATCTCTCCAGCAATTTCCTTTGTAAAAACTTAATTCATTTCTATCCTATGTGTATATGACACATATGTGTTTGACTGCAGGCATGTGTGTGTCAACAGCATTCATGTGAAGATCAAAGAACAATTTGGGAGAGTTGGTTCTCTCCTTCTACCATGAGGCCCATGAGGTCCACGGTTTAAAACTCAGGTCATCAGGCTAACAGCAAGTGCCATTATCCACGGAGCCATCTCACTTGGCCCAACAATTTCTTTCCTTTTTTTCTTAAATTTTTTTTTAAATTTTAATTAATTGTGTGTGTGTTGGGTGAGTGTAGGGTGTCTGCGTGTGTTGGGTGTTTGTGTGTGTAGGGTATCCACGTGTATGTGTGCGTGTGTGTATGTGTGCTGTGTGTGTTGAGTGTGTGCAGGGTGTCTACGTGTGTGTGTGCTGCTGGGTGGGTACTGTGCATGTGACTATGACTCCAGGTGCCCACAGAAGCCAGAGGCACAGGATCCCCTGGATCTGCAGTTATGTGTCCTCTCCAGCCCTGCTCCCAACGATTTCTATATATTGTGTTGCATTATAGTTGGGATTGTGAGATGTGTAAGACATGCTTCACTTCCTTCAATATTTACCAAAAAAAAATCAAAGCTAGTATGTCTAAATATATGTAAAGTTTCCTATGGATGTCTATGGAAATCCTTACTTCAAAAAGGAATGATTTTACTTAGGAGACAAAGACAGAGAAGGATTGGGATTTCAAGGATATTCTCAGTTTCAAATTGACCTTAAGGCCAGCCTAAGCTACATAAGACGCTGTCTCAAAACACTGAAGTTGGGGGAGGAGTCTGGGGAGTTGGGAATGGATATGGTCAGGATACACTGTATATATGTACGGAATTATTAACCATTATATTTTAAAAACACTTTTAAAAAGAGTATTATTAATTATATTTTTTGAGGGTGTGTGTTAATGACTGTGTACATGAAGTCAGTGGATAACTTGCAGGAGTCAGTTCTCTTTCTTCCCACCATGCAGATCCCAGGGATGGAACCCAGGTCATCAGGCTTGGTGACCTGTGCCTTTATTCACTGAGCCAACTCACAGGCCCAGGAATGTTTTTCTGTGAAAATGAACCAGCTTAGCATGGTAGCTTGCTCCTGTGATCCCAGCACTTGGGAGGCTACCGACTGAGGGACGCAAGTTCAATTCTAACTGTGCTACTTGGCAAGTTCCAGGCCTGCCTGAACTACATGCCTGAACTACATAGGATGACCTCATCTCAAAGACAGTAACAGTACCGGGAAATGGCACAGTGGTTAAGCACACTTATTGCTCTTCCAGAGGACCCAGGTTCAATTTCCAGCACCCACATAGTGGCTCACAACTGTCTGAAACTCCGGCTCCAAGAAATCTATCACTCTATTTTGACCTCTTCCGACCCCAGGGATGCATGTGGTATACATACATACATGCAGGCAAAGCACTCATACATGTAAAACAAAATAAATAAATCCTAATAATAATAATAACTACTAAAGACTTCCCCTGGGCTGGAGACCTACAATGCCTCATAGCAAAGCTGTGTCTTACCCAGGCTGCTTGAAAGAAACAGTTTGACCGGACAGTTTGTAGCTCCCTACAACAAACAGTCTTATAGACAGCTTTCCAAGTATGCATGATGCCTTGGATTTGATCCCAAGAAATTCCTGTACCAGACATGGTGGTGTAAGTACTTGTACTCCTACATTTGGGAAGGCAGAGGAAGGAAAACCATAGGTCCGAGGTCATCTTGGCTACACAACGGATTCAAGGCCACCTTGAGGTGCCAGGATCCTGTCCTTTCATCTCGTTTAGTTGTTTAGTTTTTTCCCCTTGTTATGTTATAGTCATTGACTAAGTACTTTTTGTTGTTGTTGTTGTTTGTTTTTCAAGACAGGATTTCTTTAGTAAAAGCCCTGGCTGTCCTGGAACTCACTTTGTAGACCAGGCTGGCCTTGAACTCACAGAGCTCTGCCTGCCTCTGCCTCCTAAGTGCTGGGATTAAAGGCATAGGCTTCCACTGCCCAGCAGCTAAGTAATTTTTTTTAAATGTGCTGCAAACTTATTTTTTCTCAACATTTATAGTTTCTTAGAGCAGGAATGTTTACTACATTTAAAGTGGTAAAAATTTATTTTTACTGTAACACACACATTCCAGTAAGAATCTATTTTACACTTACTATATTATTAAAATGTAACTCAACAGCATCATCACTATTGAACTGGTTTTGATCTGTTTAGAACTGTTATAACAGGACTTTGCCAGTAATTGGATTTTTTTGAGTTCAAGGCTATGATGTATGCATAGCAAGTTCCAGGCTAGCCAAGGCTACATAGTGAGACCTTGTCTCAGAAAATCAAACCAAACCAAACACAAAACTACAGCAATATAATTCAGCTGCACTCTTAGGTGTAAACAAATCCCAGCTCATTGCCACATATAGGCAATTATAATATAAAGACACAAAACTTCCTGTTACTACTTCATCAGGAAGTGGAGTCTTCTCTTTGGCCCACCAGCACTACAGCCCTGGGAAGGTACACTAGAAGAGCCTCCCGCTGGGGCACAAAAGGCACTGCAGGCTCTACTTTGTTGCTGGGACACGTGTTTAGAACCCTCTGGTGAACACTACTGGTCTCCAAATCAACCCAGGATCTAGATAGATATGTGAAAAAAATCTTCAGGGAATTCTATTTTGTTGCTAGAAAATAACTCTGTGCCTTTAAGTCATCCCAACTGAGACGGAGCAGAGTGGAACTCTCCCTCTCAGGACTATCCGATCACAATTCCTCAGCTAGAGGAGACGGCAAGCTCGGCAGAAACTGCTTTACGCCATCAATTTTGGAGAGATTTGTAATGCAACAAGAATAACTAGACCAAAATACAGTAAGGAACAACAACGACAAAAATAAAATAAACAGCATGTTGGCCTGCCTTTCGAAGGTGTTAATTAGCCTCTATCAGGGCGAGCCAAGCTAATTACAGCAACCAGAGCGAGCACACTTCATTCTATGGGGAAGAGGGAGGGACATCACCTACACTCTTGTAGATCTGCAATATGGTATCTGTCCTTATATTACAACCCCTCGGGCACCCTATATCAAAATGAACCATCTCTGACATCTCACCAGTGCCTGTGGTATCTGTACTTATCCCCTTCTTTGGAGAACTAGGCAACTGCATGCTAGGCTTTTGTTTTCCTGGTTTGCTTGCTATATTAATTAGACAGGTCTGGAACTCCCGGGTTCTAGTCAGTTCCAGTTACTTCCTGACTTAGCCTCCTGAGTAGCTAGCTGGCAGTCAAAACAAACAAACTACAGGTTACAGATTGTGGTCTGAATGAAAATGATGAAAATGGTCACCACTGACTCACAGGTGTAGTCTTGTTGGAGGAAGTGTGTCACTGGGGGGTGGGCTTTAAGCAAGTTCTAGTGGCTCACTGTCTCTTCCTGGTGCCTGCAGATCCAGATGTAGAACTCTCAGCTACCTCTCCAGCGCCATGTCTGCCTGCATGCCACCATGCTTCCCATCTCTAAACTAGCCAATTAAATGCCTTCCTAAGCATTGCTTTGGTCATGGTGTTTCTTCACAGCTATAAAACCCTAAGACAGACATATACAGCACAGTGTCAAGCCCCACCCCTACTTACCCCTACTGTTTCATCTAGGATAAGCTTGCACGCCTGCCTCTGTTTCCCTAATTGGAATCACAGACCTGTACATCTTACTTTTCAGCTGTACAATCAGGAAAGAACCAAGGCACAGGGAATAAACAATCCATCCTTTACCTTCCACAATACTGGACTTGGCAAGGTATCCTGAAGAGGACTTCAGAGCGCCACTGAACACAAAGAAACTGGCACCAGTCACTATAACAGACATAGAAATAGATTAGTGAAGACAGATCACTGAGATGAACATTGGGAACAATAATGAGGTATAAGTGGGGAATTCCAGATATCAACACACAGAAAACAAAACACCACCACGTGTACTAACCAATTAGTTCAAATGTTTACCATATGCTTGTGAGAGAAATTTAAGATACAATCAACCTTACGTTCTGTTGTACTCTTCCTCAAACAAGAATCAAGCCATCTGGCTGGTCTGATGTTTTTATTTGCTTTTTGGAGACAGAGTCTCACTATATAGACGAGGCTGGCCTTGAACTCACAAGGAACTACAACCTCTGTCTCCCAAGTGCTGGGATTAAAGGTGTGTACCCCTCCCAAGTAGAGTTATTCTTTAAAAATATTTATTTACTTATTTATTTATTTATTTCTCATGTGTACAATATTCTGTCTGTGTGTTTGCCTGCAAGCCAAAAGAGGGCAACAGACCTCATTACAGATGGTTGTGAGCCACCATGTGGTTGCCGGGAATTGAACTCAGGACCTTTGGAAGAGCAGGCAATGCTCTTAACCACTGAGCCATCTCTCCAGGCCCAAAGTACAGTTATTTTTAAAAGTCTATTTAGAATGAATATTTAGGGCTGGGAGGTATCTCAGTGGTACACTACCTGCTATATAACCTTGATGACCAGAGTTTGGCTCTTCAGCATGCATGAAAATTTGAGGTATAACAGTGTTCATCTGTAATTCCAGACAGCAGGTGGGGACAAGCAGCACCCAGGAGCTCACTGGCCAGCCATCCGAACCAGTGAACTCCAGGTTCAGTGAGAGATCCTCTTTCAAAACAAGTCAGGGGTTGGGACAGGGGCTGGCTAGATGACTCAGTAAGTAAAACCCTTGCCACCAATCTGGTGACTTGATTTCTATCCCTTGGACCCATGTGTTAGAAGGAGAAAACCTATTTTCTCAAATTGTTGTCTGACCTAAACACAAACACAATAAATAAATGTTAGAAAAACAACACAACAATAAAACAAAATAAAACAGTGAGCAAGTAATTAAAGAAGATACCTGAAGCTGACTTCTGGTTCCCACATAGAGAAGTGACAAGTAAGTGCATATACATCTACATGCACGTGAGACATCCACATGCACCCACACACGCATGTCACACTACACTACCACTATCTCTCCAGAAAGGAAAGGATATGCACTTAAAACTTATATTGCTCTTATTTTCCTACACCTTTGTTTGTGACAGGGTTTTTCTGTGTTGTCCCTACCTGTCCTGGAACTCACTATGTAGACCAGGCTGTCTTGGAACTCACAATATAGACCAGGTTGGCCTTGAATTTGAAGATCCACCTATGGATTAAAGGCATTTGCCATCACCACCCAGCTATTTTCCTACATCTAAAACTGGACTGGACTAATCCAATTTCCTACTGATTGTTCTTATAATACATCTAACAGGCAGCAATCAAGCCCTTGTCAGACACTCCTAGTTACAAGGAGACACAAGGCAAGCATCCTATATCTGAACAACTCTCAGAATTACAGAGTATGCCTCAAATTGAGCCAAATACAGCTCCCTGTAACACCTGCCCACTGGAGCTGGCTCTGTACATCGTCATCATCACCACCACCACCATCAGGCTTCTAAGGCCCCATGTGTGGTAGATAACCACTCTACCATTAAGTTTCCCTAGCTACCTTTTTACTTAATGGTTCCAGCTTTGGTAGCTAATAGAGAATAAACTGAACCTTTATTTTCATATTTTAAAAAAACTAATTTTTACTCTTCTTCTAAAGTATGTTTCCAGGATAAGCATGTATATTTTATTTGAAATAGTCTTCCTTTCACCTATGTCCTGACTTCTCAGAAGTCTCAAATCATCTTCTAGATGTCAACTATTTTTATCAAAATTTTTCATCAATGATATCCAGAACATTTTTCAGTATTCTAGACATATCTAACTAATTAGATATAACTGACTAATAGGGAACACTGTGGATTTACCACCCTGCTTTATTCTGGATTTTTTATATTTATGTATGTATGTATGTATGTATGTATGTATGTATGTATGTATGTATGTATGTATGTATGTATGTATGTATGTATACTACATTCTGCCTCCATATATGCCTGCAGGCCAGAAGAGGGCACCAGATCTCATTA
>LOEQ01006084.1:8441-31213 GCA_001685075.1 Bramus lutescens
CACACACACACACACACACACACACACACATACACACATACATACACACATACATGCACACATGCATGCACACACACACATACAGGTATGTGTATGTATGCTGTGATAATAGTGCAGGAATGTGAAAATGAAGGTTGTATATCTCCCCAGGAACTAGTGCCAGATGAAAAGTTTGCTAAGAAAAAGATCAGGTAACAGGTAGTGGGAGATATAAACCATAAATGCCAGTTACGAGCATGTGATGATCTATGAAAAGAAGAAAAGCACTCGGGAACTCGGCCTCTGACAAAGTAACTCTACAGCGACAGCACTTTCAGTAGATGGGTGGTTTCCACCGTCATCTTCACCACCACCCTACTGCCAGGCCTGCTTCAGCATCTGATGCAGGTTCTGGGCATCCATCCCTACCTATGGTTCTATCTTCATTCTCCTCCTCCCTTCCAAATCCTCTAATATTTGTGTTAGATTCAGATTCCCTATAACCAGTTCCTATCCACATCACACCTAGAGAGGCTCAATTTTCTTGACTGAACACAGACTTACACATTTTGTCTTCTTTGCAAATAAAATTCCATCATACATTCCTGCTGGAAAGCCTTTCTGTTAGAGAGCGGTTCTTCCTGAAAGGGGACTCCATTGCCCTCTGTCCCCTACCTCTGACTTGCTCATCTTAACAGGCCTATGATCACTGGACGTGGGACACTGACACATGCTGCTTGCTACATACTGTTTAGATCAACTGTTCTGTTACTACAAAGAAAACCCTAGGCTGGAAAACTCTATACAGAAACAAGTTTTATTCAGCTTACCCTTTGAGAAGTTCAGTGTTCACAATAGAGTAGATTCAATGGTTGGGGGTGTCACAACAAATGGTTCTACATTGCAGCAGGAGCATGTTTAAGGAAGGAGCTACATGTTCAAACAGGAACCCAGAAATTACTCCCAGGCCATGTTCAACCTTTTATAGCCACTTGTTTTCATGAAACTCACTGCAGGTCATCAACATTCCCTCCTCAGTGCTTTCAGATCCCAACCAGCAGTAAACCATGTGTCAGAAGGGGAAGCTGTAGAAACTGAGCGCAATAGTTAGAGTTCTCTAGAATAGCAGAACTTATAGAACAAAACTCCCTACCTCTCTCTCTTCCTCTCTAATATACATGGAAGTAATTTTTATATATTTATAAATACAAATGTTTATATTTATTTATTTTATATTATATACATATGGTATTTATTAGAACGATTTACAGACTGTGATCTAACTTGTCCAACAATGGCTGGCTATGACCAGAGAGTCCAAGAATACTGACATTGCTCAGTCCATGAGGCTTGATATCTCAGGCAGCCTTCAGTAGACACTAGAATCAGGAATAAGTAGGCTCTAATGCCAATGAAGAAATGGACTGTTTAGCAAGGCAAGAGCAGAAGACAAAGAGCCAAAGCTTCCCTCTTCCACGTCCTTATATAGACTTCCAGCAGAAGGTGTAGTTCAGGTTAAAGGTGTGTCTTCCTGTCTCAAGATCCAGATTCTAATCTTCCTGCTTCCAATTAAGTAAAATATCCCTCACTGTTGTACGCTCCATTGGTAACCAAGAATAACCATCACACCAAGAAAGCCACAGACCTGGGACTTAGAGTTTTCATTCTTGGCCAGCAGCAAAATCCATATGACAGGGAGGCAGCTCTGGAGGCTGAACAACCATTGGTCTAGTCTCAGAGTGCCATGGTGATCATCAGGCCTTGTTCTTCGTTGCCTGCACTTGTCAGTGGGTTCTTTGTATTAATGCCACCAAATAACAGGTAGGATGTTCCCAGATTCTCTAAGATACTGTGACCAAATGTACCCAGGTACACCAAGTTATGATTATCCCCTGTTTTTAGGTCTCCAAAGCATCTACATTTTGAACAGCAGGCTCCCTCTCAACTTGACACCATCTTAAAATGGCATTCTAAGATATGGGTAATAATGCAGAGTTCTTTTCCAATTCTGACCTGACATGAGGAATGAGTTACTATCTCTCCTAGTTAGCTTTACTTGTCAAAATTGACACAGCCTAGGGTCATCTGAGAGGAAAGCCTTTGTTAAGGAATTGCCTAAGTCAGATTGGACAGTGGGCCTGTCTGTGAGGAACTGTCCTTATTAAAAGACCTAAAAGGGCCCAATTTCCTGGGGCAGAACCATCCATAGGCAGGTGGTCCTGACTGTATAAGAAAGATAGCTAAACAGTTAGTGCATGTGTAAGTAAGCAGAATTCTTCATGGTTCTCGCCTCAAACTCCTTGTCTTGAGTTCTTATTCTGACTTCCCAATAAGACAGATTAAAACATGGAAGTATAAGCTCAACACATCCCTTCTTCCTCAGATTTCTTTTGGTCATTGTGTTTGTTACAGCAATAGAAAATAAAACAGAACAGAAAGTGATACCAGGGCAGGGTGGTGCTATAATGAACCTTGCCACGTTATTTTGATGGACGGTTCTGAAAGTATTTAGAATTTATCAGTAGAAAAGCCACTGTGTGTTCACAGTTTAATGAACTATTGTAGGATTTTACAAGAGAAGAATTCTGAGAGAAAGCAGGCAATGGAGGCCTGGCTTTTGAGATTACAGAGGGTAACAGAAACACGACTGGGACCATTTGTGTGATATTCTGAATTTTACAAAAGAACTCTGATTCATGGTCAGATAATATAGAACAACCATCTGTGATTAAAAAGATATCAGCACTATTGAATGAAATCTTCTGTGTTCCACTTCAACAATAATAAAGTATTTCCCTCAGGATGAGTGTACAGAAGCTGTGGTCCAAGGTGGCCAAAACTACAAGTCATACTGGCAGCTCAACTTGGGAGGAGAGAAGATTCCCCTACATGGTACTGGTTTTAAAAGCATGAAAGATACAAGACTTAAGAGATCATGGAGAGAAGATGAGACTCTGCTCCATGTGGCAGGATTGGAGTCCATTGCTAGTGCAGATGTAGCCTCAGTTTCAGTGGAGACCGCCCAGGATTTTGAAGACATCAGATCAATGGGATGGCTGCCAATGACCCAGGCAGGTGTGAAGTGGAGTCAGTCTGGGCTTGCAATGCAAGTATTACGTATGTGTCTTGCATGCTGCAGTGCTGGAGAAGGAACCTGCCCAAGTACTCAGTAGCCCAGAAGGTCATCAGAGAGTTCCAGATGTCAAAAATTGAGCTAGAGAATTTGGATTTTGCTTTGATCTGATTCACTGCGCCTTAATGTTTCCCTTTTAAAAAATGAATGAGTGTAAGTTTTTATTTTACAGGAGTCCTCATAATTAAGCAATTTTGGATTTTTTAAAGAAACAGTTGATTCTTAAAGTAGTAAAAACAAATTGAAGAACATGGTACTTTAAGAAGCTGAACTGTGATGTATAGTATATTAACATGAGATGTTGTGTACAAAGAATGAACACGAGCCTAAAGTGGTGAGTTCAAGTGCCAAGGGGGATAGGGTATCCTAACTGGCTTTCACTGTCAACACAACACAAGCCTACAATCATTGACAGAAAAGCCTTGACTGAGAAAATTCTTAAATCAGATTGGACTGTGAACATTTCTGTGAGTGATTTTCTTAATTATTAATTAATTTAGGAGGGCCCAGCCAATGGTTTGGAGATTATCTCTAGTCAAGTATTCCCAGGCTATATAAGAAAGTTAGCTAAATAAACCTGTGAATAAGAGACAGCAAAGATCCTTCTTTCATTGTTCCTGCCTCCCAGTTCTTACCTTGAGCTCTTGCCTTGTGACAGACTGTGACCAGGAAGTATAAACTCTTTCTTTCCCAAGTTTTTGGTTATAGTGATTGTACTAGTATTAGCAAAGAAATAAATACACAATCTGCTCAATTCTCTACCATATCCCAGCCACTGATTCGAGGATTGCAAGAACTATGATATTATGTGACTAGCACAGCTAATCTTTTGTCGTCGGGTGGCCTAATGCATTTTGTAGTTGTGGTTTCTGATTCACCTGTGGCGGGAGTTGGGTTTGTAGCTGTGAAATATATCTTAATTTCTGCTGCAGAGTTGTGGTGATTAATTTGACTGTTACAATGACTAGATTAAGAAATACCTATGGCAGGGACCAGAGAAATGACTCAGTCGTTAGGAGCGCTTGCCGACCTCTGAATTAGCCACATTTCTTCTGCTGTGATAAAACACCATGACCAAGACAACTTACAGAAGAAAGGGTTTATTGGCTTTACAGTTCCAGAAGGACAACAGGCCATGCTGGCAGAACAGCAGAAAGCTAGAGTGGCAGCCAAGATTTCAAATCTCAAAATGCAAACAGTAAGCAGAGAGAGCAACTGAGGTGGGCATGTGGGTTTTAAAACCTCAAAGCCCATTGACAAATGTCCTCTAGCAAGGTCACTTCTGATAATTCTCTCCTCCCCCCAAAAAACTTTGATGAAGTACTCAAATGTCTGAGCCTTATAGGAGGCATCTCATTAAACTATCACCATCTCCTAGAGATTCCAAGTTTGGTTCCTAGCCCCCATGTCTATGTAACTCATGACTATGTAACTCCAGCTTTAGATCTGATGCCTTCTTTTGGGCTCCTTAGGTGTACCCCAAACATAAATAAATCTAAAGAAAAAATAAAAAGAAATGCCCAGAACATGAATGAGGCACACCCTTAGGTGTGTCTATGATGATGTCCCAGAGGAGATGGGCTGAGAGAGAAAGATCTGCCCTGGATGTGGTTGGCACTATCCATAGGTTAGGATCCCAAAGTAAATAAACAACGGAAAAGGAGAAACCCAGCTGAGTTTCAATGTTACCCTTTCTCTGCTTCCTGTCCCACTGAGATCTGGGAAGGAAGTTTGCCACTTTCCTGCCAAGAAAGAGCCACCTGCTGCCATGTCTTCCTCACTAAGATGGACTGCATCTCCTCTAATCATGACCCTTAAGTTGCTGCCTGTTAGGTATTTGATTCCAGAGATGAGAAAATTAACAAATACAGCAGCCTCTTCAATGCCACTAGATCTCCTAGTGCCTCTTTCATGAATCTTGAAGTGCTCCCTTTCTCTCCCCCTCTCTCTGACAAGAGAGCTTTCCTTGTTGCCCTGACTCTTCTCATTCATGGGGTGACACTGAGAAAGCTTGTCTAGCATTCCCTTCCAAAGGCAGTGCTCCTAGTGACCTAAAGACCTCCCATGGAGCTGCATTTCCCAAATGTCCTACATTTTCCTACACAACCACCCAAAGGACAAAGTTCTTAGCACACAAACCTTTAAGGAAACACATTTTAATGACATCCAAACCACTGCATTGCAGAGTTCCTCATGAACTGTTCAAACACTTGAGGATTTCTCAGTGAGCATTCAGTGGACAAGCATTTGAGGAAGCCTTGGTAACATAGTCTTATCAAGATCAGAGGGTTTCCTGGTCACTTTCCTAGCATGCATGTGGAATACTGAATTAGAAGGGTTTTTTTTTCAATAAAGGAGAGATGGTAAACATATCAAAAAGTGGAGAAGGCATTTGAGTAGGAAGAGTAGTTGGGGAACAAGATGGAGAAAGGAGAGAAGGAAACAAGCAAGAAAGGAAATAGTGCAGAGTTACTGTCCAGGGTGAGTTCACACAGCTGGCCTTGAGACCAACCTATGGAGCAAGCACTACTGTTTGCCTAGGAGAGACGGAGACACTCCACTTGGAGAAATGTGAGGACCGGCTGAAAGTCTTCCTGCAGTACCCTCCTACATCAGCAGTGACTCAGCAGGAATCCAAATATAGAGCGTGTAATGTCAAATTCATGTTCTTGCCATGACATCATGCCACTAGAGAAAGCAGACACACGAGAAGGAAAATGGAAACACTGTTTAAAACCATGTCAAAGCATTCCAGATGGATCTGAGATTACAGTTTTAACATCCAAGTTTGACCCATTTTCTCAAGTCCTTTTTTCATATGACACAATCTGTTGCATATGCAAGCAACAAATGATTTATTCTTAATGTTGAATATGATAGTTCTATTACATGACTGCATATTTTATAGCCAACCTTAATTATAGATGAGTGATAAGTTATAGCATATTTAAGGTATGCAATTTAATTTTAAACTCACTTAAGAATATTGCTATGCAAAGTAGGAGTTAAAATATCAGATAAAATTATAATGAACTATGTTGACCCCATGAATGACACACATCCATTGTTGACACCAAGCAACATGGGTTGATCAGGTCACAGTCAATGACAACACAGCCTAATGTTTCAAATTAGTGGAGGCACTTCTGGGTTATCATCAAAGTCGGGATCTTCCATACTGAGTACAACCTGGGCTTGAGAGTCTATTCTTTTGGGTTTCTGTTTTTTTTCTTGTACGATTGTAGTCACATCAGGGCAGGAATGCTTGCTGGGATCGACTTCTAATCTTTCTATCTGCTTTTTTCTACAACAGAAAAAGGCATGGGGATTAATATTATTATTACAGTCTTTAAAATTAAGTTTTAAAGAAATTAAACTCATTTACTCACTCAATGAATACTTAGCAAATGCCAAATATATGGCATGGCATAGATCAGTGGTTCTCAACCTTCCCAATGCTGTGACTTTAATAGAGCTCCTCACATTATGGTGACCTCCAAACATAAAATTATTTTTGTTGCTACTTCATACTATTATTTTACCACTGTTATGAATTATAATGTAAATACATGAAATGCAGGATATCTGTCATGTGACCCTTGTGAAAGGGTTGTTCAACCTCCAAAGGAGTCAAAATCCATATGTTGAGAATTGCTGCCATAGAGGGAAAGAAAAGACTGTCCCTGGCTACAATAATTAGGGAGATTTCTAGAAATAAGATTTTAACCCATGGACGAATAAAGTACCTAACAGAGCTGTGCTGCTATACAGGCAGTAGGAGGTGAGCAACTTGAGGAACCCTATTACCTCAGAAATTAAGATGATCCATCCAGCAGAGTGACACAGCCAGGATCAACAGGACACTAGCCAAGTTTAATCCCAGACAGCAGCTGCCTGGGTTGTGTTCTGGCAGGGATGTACAAGCTCAGGTATACAACAAAGCTCAGTCCACAGCTTCTATTCCCACAAGCACTTGCTCCAACTGCCCACACCCAGTACTCTTAGAGACAGTATGGCTGCAAAGGATCAGCAAGAAACTCCATTGCCACAGGCTCCCAATGCTGTGCTCACGGAGGAACTGTGGGCATGATGCACATTCCTGTGCTGTGATCATGGAAGAACTGTGTGCATGGTGCACATTCCTGTGCTATGATCATGGAAGAACTGTGTGCATGATGCACACTCCTGTGCTGTGCTCACAGAGGAATTGTGTGCATGATGCACATTCCTGTGCTGTTTTCACAGTAATTTTTATTTGTTGCACCTGAACTCCAGACCACTGATCTTCACCTTTCTAACATTTCTAGTGATTCTTCTAATACACATTTTACAGCTACTGCATCATTCATTCATTCACTCATCAGACACATGTCCAATACCTCCATATTCCTGACACAATAGCAGAAACTGAGGACATCCTAGTCTGTAGAAATGACAGATTTCTGGCAATGACTAGTGCAGTACAATGCACAGACACAGAATGTATTACAGCATTGTGGAATTCTATCATACTGCTCTGTTTTCATACAATATTGACATATTCAACACAGAGATTTTGTATTTTTAATTCTTTCCTTGACATACAGCAATATTTAACAAATGTTGATTCTGTAAGTGAAAAGGTATTATTCTTCATTGGAGAAATAACGAATTTCTGTGAGGAACTGCTCCGGGTTTTGTAGGAGTTACAAAGTGATGTCCTCAGGTGACATGTGCCCAGCAGATGCTGTCTGCTGCAAAGAGGAAAACCGTGTCCCTGGGAAGTAGGGACTCTTGTTGTACTTGAGATCCCCCTGCTCATTGCTGAGATTCCCCTCCTCATTGCTGAGATCCCCTGCTCATTGCTGAGATCCCCCTACTCATTGCTGAGATTCCCCTCCTCATTGCTGAGATCCCTTGCTCATTGCTGAGATTCCCTCCTCATCGCTGAGATCCCCTGCTCATCACTGAAATCCCCTGCTCATTGCTGAGATCCCTTCCTCATTGCTGAGATCCCCTCCTCATTGCTGAGATCCCCTGCTCATCACTGAAATCCCCTGCTCATTGCTGAGATCCCCTCCTCATCGCTGAGATCTCCTGCTCATCACTGAGATCCCCTCCTCATCGCTGAAATCCCCTGCTCATTGCTGAGAACCCCCTTCCTGGTACAAATTTTCAGTATTAACAACTTTTGCACTATTGGGAACTAAGTACCCAAAAGAAACAGTTTATGGTAGCAAAGACTTATTTTGGCTCACACTTTCAGTCTACCATGATGAAGAAGACATGGTGGAGTAGATTAAGTCACGGCTGAAGGACATGTGACAAAGGATGCTCACACCATGGCAGAAGAGAAAGCAGAGAATGACGGAAGTTGGTGACAGGCACTACCTGTAAAGGCCTACCCCTGAAATATACCTCTGTCAATTAGGACCTGACTCCTAAAAGTTCCACCAAATATAGGTCACAGTGACTCTAAAGAGGCATTTTAGATTCAAGCCATTATCTCTCTTTAATATTATATTGCAGTCTTTTACTATATAGCAAGGCACAAAAGAAAATGAAATTTGTGAAGAAAGTAAGCATGCTTTGCAGATATAGAGAATCTAAAAGGATCCTACAGATAATAAAAGGCAGATATAGAAAAATATTAGTAATATTGTTATGCATGCATAAATGTAAAAGTGGATTCCATGGTAGTGCTAACTGTACAAGAGTGCAACCACACTAAGTGTCAAGGAGTTTCATAATGTTAAGTGGCTAAGAAGTCAGTTTGATGCTGACTATATTTTCCCACAAAAGAACAAATTTCAACTCTACCTATCAATAGGAGCCAATAATAGAATGAATTTATTATAGTATAAAAGTATTACACATCTAAAATAAATAAAACATGGGTATGCTTATTGAAAACTATAAATCTTTGTAGAGGCATCAAATGAGACTATGAAATGCTAATGCTAGAAGGACTGATCTCCTCTATCGATTCTTATGTACAATTATAAATACACCCCCCAAAAGTGTGGGGGTGGAGAGAGATGGGAGAGAGAGACAGGCAGACAGAGTAAGCATGTGCTGTATTTTCAACCCTTAAGTTTCAGGAGCTAGGGCCTCCTTCTGAGGTCATCTGGCATGCTGCCTTTAAGAGCAATGCAGGAGTGCTGGACTCCTTGGACTTCATTCTGAGATCAGATACTTACATAAAGACTGAACTTGAGCTCTGATTTTTTTTTTGTCTAGCTCCAGCTGGTGATGTGACTGCTCCCTACAGATGTGTCTCAGATGTAAAGTCACATACCTGGGAGGTCTTTACCAGATTGTCCTTGAACTTCCCAAACTTAGAGACATAAATCTCATCTAGTTATAAAGTTAGCATGTTTCTGGTTTTTCAATGTAGTATTTGAAAAATGGACAGATGCAATTTGTATGTAAAACCAGACAAGTTGATTCTAAAATTAATGTGGGCTTATAAAGACACAAGAACAGCCAAATCCTCTTCAAAAAGGTGAGATGACTTTTTCCTTAAGTTATAAGGGCTTATTTTAAAGCTATGGAAATCAAGGAAGAATCCAGACCTTCACATTCAGATACATGATTTGTGGCACAGGGGTCTTGATGACCAACATTTTTAGAGCCAATAAGACATGAAAAAAATCACTCCTTAAACAAAACTCAGTTCCTGATAGAGAACACCTAAACACGAAAAGCAAAACCACAAAACTCTAGAGCAGGATAAGATTCCGAGAATAAGGCAAAGAAAGCATCAGCCATAAAGCTATTGCTAACTTCAACTCAGGATGCTATGTCATGACTACATTATACAATACAAATGATAATCCCAAAGCATCACAATTCTGGATCTATCTCTCACTCATTTTGTGATGTTGGGTAAATTCAACTTCTGTGCATCTCAGTAAGAAAGGTTTTTTTTTTTCATGCCAAGCTGTTTTGATGATGGAAGATGGTTTGTTTTGTCCAGGGTCTCAGCAACTGCATCATAAATATTTTCGCTTTTGAGGACCCTGCGCGTTTCCCTTTGCATCACAGTATGAAGAGCCACATTTGTTCTCCAGGTGCTCCCCTCCAGCCAGTCTTTCCTCTTCCTCTACCAGCTCCATCTACTCAGCTTGAGAAGCAGACTGATCCAGTAAGGAGAAGATGGAGGCCTCTTCCAGTCCTCCCAGATTCCTGTTGCATTGCTACCCTTCTTCTCCAAAGACCAACAAGCAACCCAAACTCAATCCCCATGCGCACCTTTAATAGACAACTTTAGTTAATGGAGTTGCCCAGCCCAGAAGCAGTGTACGTAAAGAAGGGCTAAAGTGTACACTGCAGTTTTCCAGGGATGAGGGAGCTCCACAGACAGCCTCTATGCAAGCCCTGGGTGTGGGGTTGGGAGGTGAGCTTTCTCCACAATGAAACTGAGAAAGAAACACTTTGCAGATGTACTGTGCTGAGATGACCCCAACTGCCAAATCTAATCTGATAACGACCTCCAAACTGCAGTGGTCTGCCTTCCTATCCTGCAATCCCTTGAAAAATAGCTCAGATTGTTTACATGACTTGAGGGTGTTGGGATTAATTATGAATCTAATATTCACATAAGTCGTGATACCCAAGGATCTTGAATTTGTAGTAAAATTCACTAGGTTGAGAAATACAAATGACTTTCCAAGGTTAAAACAATAAACTGATTTTCAGGAGAAATTCAATTCTGTACCTGTTGTTCAAGCAAATTCCAGGTTTAAAAATCTCTACAAAACCTCACTGGTCACCTTTGGCTATACACATGGCTGAGGCTTTATGATGCAGAACCCAAATACAGCACTTGTTCAGGTATTTTTATGATGTGATCCAGAATATACATTTGTAGCACAGAGATAAATTTGCCTTAGTCCAAAATAGATTCTGCCATCTGGGTGTTAAGAGTCTGGAAGTCATGAGAAGTAGGCTAGCCAAAGGAACTGGGGCCTTATCCAGAGCCTGGGAACTAGGAGAGCTTTGCACAAACTGAATTCCATGCTGGCATGTTTAGAGGAGATTGGCTTTGTCCTGGTGCTTTCCAGGAGACAGGGCCAGGATCTTGGGAAAGCAGTTTCTAACATAAGTGGAATACTGGAAATGAGTGAATATTCTCTTGAGAAAGTGAGAAATTGCTGAAAAATGCATTTAGGAAGAGGCTGCAGGTAACTTATGGTCAGGACACTACCAAGAGGGCAGTGACAGAGGCTCTTATATTTAGGGAACCTAGAAGGTTGGGTGTCAAGGAAATCACACAGGGATGTGATAAAAGCAGTATTATGAACATGAACTGGTTCAACATGCTCCATGGCCTTTGGGACACTCAAATCCCCCTTGAGAAGTGGGGTTTTCACAGACTAATGTGAGTACAAAGCAAGTGTTCAGTTAATATCAGCAGTCATGGTGGATATTATCAGTAGTACGGACAATTTTCACAAGCAGTTGAGATGTGCATGGACACAGATTGGAGTTTGGAAGATCAAGAACCCTATAAACGAAGAGTCTGGGGAGTTGGAATAAACATGAAAATGCTTGGTCTGAGCATTTTCAAACATTAAATGCTTACAATCCGTCTGGAAGCTGCGTTCTAGCCACTGTGTGATAATGAAGGGAAAGAAGTCATATAGGCAAAGACAATCAGGAACATGATACCTGTGGTTCATTTGCTCTCTGCTGCTGTCCAGGCTGCTTTTCACAGTCGTGGGTGTTTGCTGACCTCCTGTGATCACTTCTCCTACCTAAAATAAAAACATGACATGTGTAAAGTGGTGCATTCTTCCTTGATACATGTGAATTAAAAAAACTATAAAGCATCTGAATTTTTCTCTGTACGTATTCCATGGATCAGTCTTAATTTAAGCCTCTTAAACACAATAGTCTTGCAAAGTCTCGAGCTATCGAAAGATTTCCAAAGCCAAGCATGCAGATTTGGTGAATTAATTTATTTAACAAATGTATTTTATCTGAAAGCCAGCAACATGCCAGCCACTTGAGGGAAGTGTTTGGGATGAATGCTGATTTGAGAAGACTCTGCCTATGTAGTATTCCCAGTGAACATACTGACAAAGAAAGCACCCTACACTGGAGCTCTTCCTATTCCAAGTTAGACCTCTTGTTTCCATTTTGAAATTAGGAGGGGAACAGACTGTGCTCTCAAAGGTCTTTCTGGGTCTGAGAATTCTGTAATTCCATTACTTTCTTTGAACTAGATAAGTTCAGTGCTAAGCATGTTGTGATCTTAATAAACAAAGCTGACTAATTCCATTCAGCAAACAAAGACTATTCAAAGGTGAAGAGAGGTCATCCTCAATAACTGAGTGGAGCAGGAAGGGGGTATACTGCCTCATATCATATCCAGCTGTGCAATAAGCCTAAACTTCCCCTTATTATTTATGTTGCATGCTTTACTTATGACTCCCTCAGCCCCCAACATCATTCCTGAGACAGGGATTTCTTGTAGGCAGACAAAGGTATCTAAAAACCTTCTCATTGTATTGCTTGGGTCTGGTGACCAGTTTGGGCTCATTTGCCTTTTCTATTCAAATGTCATGGAGGGATATTTTCTCTCATGCACCCTCATCATTTCCTCCTCCTTGCAAGAGGGGGATACATTCCAGAACACACCTGCACAGGAGGAACAGTCATTGTTTTGAAAGTTGACATGTGATGTGTGATTTCCCTCTATAAACTGTGAATACCATTGGTTAATAAAGCAACTGCTTTGGGCCTATAGCAGAGCTAGATGGGGGAAAACTAAACTGAATGCTGGGAGAAAAAAGGTGGAGTCAGAGAGAAGCCTTGTAGCCCTACCGGAGACAGATGCACTGAAACTTTGCTGGTAGGCCATGACCTCATGGTGATGCACAGATTAATGGAGATGGGTTAAATTAAGATCTGAGAGTTAACAAATAAGAAGCTAGAGCTAATGGGCCAAGCAGTGATTTAAATAATATGGTTTCTCTGTGATTATTTGGAGAGTCTGGGTGGCCAGGAACAAACAAGTGGCCTTCCTTACTACAGACATGAACCTGCCATCCTCTTCTGTCCTACCTGAGACTTGGTGTGTTTCATAGCTGTGGCCCACAGTCCTACAATGGATTAAGAAAAATTCTTAGGCTTGGACTTACAGGGTCATCTGCTGGCATAGCCAAGCATGCTGGACTCACATTTGCATTTGGGAAGGGAGTTGGTGGCCTAGTTTAGCAACAACCCTAAGTTTGTCCACCTGAATACATAACCACATTCACACATAGGAAAATATCCTTTGCCATTTGACTAAGGAATTTGTTTGGCATGCTCCACAGAGCTCAGAGAAGGGTGGGTCAGGCCCTGGTTAGGCTGCATCACTGCTCAGCTTCTCCCTCCTTCCACCCTTGTGCCTTCTCTCCCTTCTCAGGAGTCGATGCTTGGGCACTCCTTGATATTTTGCAATTCATCTACATCTTAGAATCTGATTTAGGGGGCACAGTGGCACCTTGGCATCTTTTTATTATTTAAATGCTTTAATCATTTTAAACAACATCATTGTGAGTTAAAATGCATTACAATATCAGCCTTGTTGCGGGGGCAGTACACATTTTATATTGCTTCCCATTGTAAACACACTAACAAGAATGAGAACCTCTGCATAATTAGAGCCTTAAAATGCCTACTTCTAACACTGTTATTTGTCACATATTAGGCACAAAGATTCTCTGTGTTTATGGAAATGCAAATAGAGTTGCAAATTTGGAACTTTTCTTCACAGGGAATTTGCTGTGCAGCAGAATCTGAATGTGCTTCTTATTTTTAAAAGATATTTTCAGCATGGTTTGTTTCTAAGGGTCTTTTAATTTTGAAAGTTGCAAGGAATCAAAACATCAGCAGTGAGAAAAAATACGGACATTGGCATTCTTATAACATAGGAGTCTGTCATCACCAACTAACTTGTTGGCGTAAAGGGCTATAGGCTCAGAGTGCCAAGGTTTGGAAGTCTTGTCATTCGATTTCCCATGGTCCTGTAGTTTGGGGCTGTGCTTCCTCTAGGTAGTAATGCTCATTAAGCAGTGTCTTATTCGTTGTCCCATGTATGTTTTAGGGATGACTAATGGAAAAGTTGTAAGGACCAAAATATGTTCAATAAATTAGATAATGTGAGACTAACAGTTTCCTGAACCCGCAGAGAGAAATGTAATTAACTCTTCAAAAATTCAATTCTGGGACAGGCACTGAGATACAAATTAACATTTTAATGATGTTGCATTGTTTTAACCCTCGGAGGTTTGCTCTGGGGAGCTGGTGCAGAATACAGACACAGTGACAGGACTCAGTTGTCCACAGAAAGCTCAAATCCTGCCTAAGGCTTTTCTGACCACCGACTTTCCAAACTTTGCTTGGCTAATAGCTTGAGTGGGGGGGTCTCATTACCTCCTGAGCCAGCAGCCTGCACTCAGAGGGTCTATATGGATATTAATAAAATGTATACGGTTGCATTACTAACAGCAATGGCACGCACTCCGAGACTGTGGCTATAAAGCAGCTGTGAAAGAGAGCCTGAGCCCTTGATTCCCATTTTTTACAGTGAATCACAGGAACTGCCAATATGACTATTTCTGATGCTTAGGAGAGTAATTAAATATGGTTCAAATCAATAGTTACTTATATGACTCTAAATAAATATGAGTGAATGATCACCATTTTAGTTGAAAGCTTGCTTGTAAATTAGAATAAAATGAAATATAATTAAAGATCTTTACTGAGAAAAGTATACAATCACCTGTGGTTGAACACATTGATAATGACCTCTGAGTCACCAATAGTGTGCCAGTGCTGCCTTAAGGAAAGAAATCATAGCACTTACCCTTGGTGTCATTAACCCAGTTCAAGCCCAAATTTGAATTCTCTACCATGTTTTCCCTGTGTCTTCTGTCCTCCCTCACAAAGGGCTTCACTCTGTGCTTATTGAACCTCACAAGGGAGGGGACGAGAGTTACTTTACAGTTTTACTGGTGAACAAATCACTGACACTAACTGACCCCAACTGACCCAGATAACAAAAAGTATTATAAACATTATTGCTTATCGAACAATATCCAAATGTCTTCTTCCACATTCATGGTGGATAGTCATGTTATGATTGTTTTCAACTTCTATTCTTGCTGTTTTCAGCAAACGATTGTCATAACATGCCTGCATTACTCTGGGTCAAGAGCATAGAAGGGTACGTAATTCGATATTACAACTTTGTTTTAGCTTAGGTTGTAAAGTTGACTACTTTGGAAGTCCAAGGTAAGCATACTTGACTGTTACATTGTTCTCTAGAATGCAGGTTAAACACACAGGCTGAGTGTACCCAGTACGACTGCTGGCTTTAAACTTAAGTGACCTTAAGGTGTATTATTAACTCAGCTGTGAGGTTCAGCAAAATGCTAGCCTCTTAGAAAGTAAGAGATATATTTATCACAATGCATTGCCACACTTTACTGTTTCTTATAAATTTAGCCCTGCGTCTTAAATATAATATGCATGAAAATCACAACAAATTCCTCTTGGAGACTTTGCTTTTCCCCACAGTTTCAAATGTTACCTCCATTAGGTTTGCTTCACTGAGCCCCTACACTGGGCTAAGCACAAGACCAAGGGACAAATTGAGAATGGATGACAGGAAACAACCTCTGGTCATCTCACAAGGGAAAAAGACACAACCAACTGAAATTCCTGGAGGCATGGAACTGACAGACAGATGTACGGCCAGAGCTCAAGAAACTTATTACAGAAAATGGTATTTCATAATGGAAAGAACAAGCTTGAATTTTCCACAAGAGAGAAATGAGAATGTTCTGGGAAGAGGAAAAAAAAAAGCATGATCAGCTGGATGGTTGTGGCACATGACTTTAATCCCAACACTCGGGAGGCAGAGGCAAGTGGATCTCTGTGAGTTCAAGCCCAGCCTGGTATTCAAGCGCTAGTTCCCAGGACAGGTTCCAAAGCTACAGAGAAACCCTGTCTCGGAAAACAAAATACAAACAAACAAACAAACCAAGCATGATCAAAGGCAGGAAAGTAAATGGACGTGTAAAGCACATGTGGCTGCTCATCACACCTGGGGATAAGACTGCAGACCTGGGAAGCATGTGTGCTGCCCTCCTGTGAGGTGTTCAGACTTCTCCCATGAGACCGTGGGAGCTTTGTGGTGCTTTACTTACTTGTTCCTGCCAGCTCATGAGGAATGTTTAAGCTCGCTTCCTCATTCACTTAGGCCAAGTGTGTGGGAGCAACTACCACACCTGTAAATCCCCACAAATTTAATCTGCTTTATAAGGTAACAGTGTATATGAAAATTACATTTCCTTATAGAATTCACTCTCTCTCAGTTTCAACATTTACCTCCATTAAAACATCTCAATGAAAAGTGTACTGGAAGCCTTTCAATATGTAAGTAATCACTGATTTTCATCTTTCTGTGCTTTGTCATGAGGGCAGAGCCCCCTACACACTAGACCAGTATTCTACTACTCTAAGTTCTATCTCCTGCCCTTGCTGGTACTGTGTGAGATGCTAATTGACCTGCCCAGTGTTTCTCAGATGTTTAAATATTACTGTTCAACACCTCCTTTTAGAGTCTGCAGAGAGCAGCCTGGAGTCCAGATGTTTTCTAGGTGATTCTTTCTTTGAGACAAGATTTCTCTGTAGCTTTGGTGTCTGTTCTGGAACTAGTTCTTGTAGGCCAGGCTGACCTCAAACTCACAGAGATCCACCTGCCTCTGACCCCCGAATGCTGGGATTAAAGGCATGCACCACCACTGCCCAGATTCTAGGTGATTCTTAGGTGCTGGCAAGTTTAGAATTTTGTCTTGGCTGACTGCATAGCATTCAACATTTTCTGAGTGCTGTTGGTGAAGGTGGTGGTGTGTTGTGTAAGTGTGTGTGTGTGTGTGTGTGTGTGTGTGTGTGTGTGTGTGTGGTTCCGGGGGACTAGCTTTCTGCATGCTGAGAAAATGCTCTACCACTGAACTATGCCTCATAACTCCATATTCACTTACAGAATCTACATTTAAGGAAGGTGGACAGCATTCCAGGAATTATGTAGGATCTGGAATAATGTGAAGCTATGGATGAGCAATAACAGCTCTCTAATATTCCATTATGTGATATACTGTTCTGTAATAAGCTGTTTGTGGAAACTTAAGATATTTCACAATTTCTTATAATTACATCACGGTATCTACCCATTACATAAATTTGTACCATTGATTTAATTTTCTATAGAGTCCAAAAGTATAATTATGAGGTCATAGCATACATCTTAAGACTTGATATATGGTGACAGTTTTTATTTCCAGAAAGATTAGATCACTTCCTATTTCCTTCTGTAGTTTATGAGAGAATTTTCCATTGTAGCCTCACTGGCATCGCATTTTTAAAACGTTTCTGATAGAAAGTTGGCAGTGGTGTTTGCTTCTGAAAAAGAAGGTTGCTAAGGAAGATGGTTTGCTATGCACTGTAGACTTCTTAATACTCAAGAAATTTATTCTGTAGAACATATTTTATGTAAATAAGCATAAAAAGGTTGTAAATAGATAAATAGGCATAGAGCTTTTGTTATAAAGTATAAGATTTTTGATGCATGGATATTACCTCACTTGATCTTTTGCACATGTTTTTCCCACCAGTGGGGCATCAGCTTTAGAAAACCTGAATATTAAGATGTTTATTTATTTAGTGTATGTCTTATCCCCACTAAATGCAAATGCCATACAGAAAGGAATATCTGTTCTTGGCATCACTAGGGCCTCAGTAATTTTTTTTAACTAATGAATAAAATTTAAACAAACTATAAATACTGAAGCTTTAAATATAACTTTTAAATCTTAATAAAAAATGACAGGATGTGGCCTCTATTTTACTTTTGGGAAATACGTCTCTACAGAGAAAGAAAGTGGGTATTTAACTATAATTCTATATTAAAATAATATTAACTACTAAATTTATATGAAATTTATTCTGATGTATATTGTTAAGTAAGATGATGTTAAATATCTTTGTGGTGACGGGGAGGGACTGCTCAATGGTTAAGAGCACTGTCTGTTCTTATAGAGAATGACTGTTTGGTTCCTCACAGCCACATGGGGAGGCTCACAACTGCCTGTAACTCTAGCTCCAGTGGATCAGATTTTATCTTCTGGCCACCACAAGAACTGCACACATGTGGCATAAACATATAACACACGTGCACATAGATAAAAAGTTTCAGATATCTTTTAAAAGGTGACAAACAGATGGTTTCTGGTTGTTCCAACTTGCCAGTGAAGTAGACATATCTCTTGTTTTATGGAGCTTGCAGTCTAGCGGAAGGGGAAAATCCCTTGGGCAGGATTAGGACCATGTAATCCAGGCACAGGGTACCAGTACCATGTGCCAAGAGACTCCCTGATGGCTCACGGTCAATTCCCACCAGTGTTTTCTGAGCTAGAAAATAATTATAAGTCGAAAATTATGGACATACCTTCCAAAGAGAGGGGAAAGCTGTGTGAAATGCTTCAAAACAAGAAAGAAATGAGGATCCCAGAACTGTAACAGCTCTGGGCTGCACAGGCCTGAAGCAAGAGTACTGGCAGAGGTGAGAGTGATAGCTGAGCTTACAGACCTAACCTGAAAGCTTATGAACCACCACTACAGCTGGAATCTTAGGCTACAGATGAGAAGGAGACACTCAATAGGCTTTAGGACAGGAAAGTGCTATCACAAAGTTGGTGATCTGAGAGGCTTGCTGAACAGCACGGTAGATATGCATGGAAAGAATACTTGGATAAAGCAACACCACTCCTAAGAATTTTATAAGAATAAGATTTAAGATAAGATGATAGTGGTAAAGAGAAACCAGAGTGAGATATAAATGTGGCAGATCTAGCAGGCTGGAACGCGGAGAGGAAGGGCAGAGGGATAGGATAACAGAGAATCACTAGGAAAAGAGATTGGGAATATATAATAAGAATGGAAGGGAAATGAGCTCATATCTTAACTGAAAATCCTGACATACATATTCAAGTTTGCAGGTGAATAGTACCTTAAACCAATATATCAAGTAGGATCAGACAGGAAAAGGTAAAAGGAGAGGATACAGGACTGAGGAAGGAACCAAAAGAAAGATAAGGATGAAAGCAATAGGCCAACAAAGTAATGCATGCTTACAACAATGATCAGAGAAACGGAGGAGACAGTGGCACAGGACTTCACAGAGCTATAGAAAGAGCTTGGGAAAGAAGGTGTACCCAAAAGAAGCTCATATAGTGGAGGGATTCAACAGATTACAATGAATCTACTGAACTTGTAAAAACAATGTTTTTATAGTATGTCCATGCAGACATACATGCATATATATACACATACATATACACATATGTGCATGCACACATACATACACACAATACAAATATACACACATATACATACATACACACATACATACATTATTTAAAGGTATTAAAGACAAATAGTAGAAATCAGAAACTTGAGGGTAGTTGATCTATAGTGGAGGGCAGGAGTAGCAACCAACAAGAGGCAAGTTCATATGAATTATTCCTACAAGGCTCTTTCTGAGCTGGATAAGGAAGATGGATAAGGCAGCTGGAGCTCAAGAAGAAAAATGTACTCCTGGTGGCCTGGTGAGTCAAAAGCTGGAATATCAGCTAAAAAGAGTCCATGGAAAGGGACTCCAAGTTAAGCACGTAAATATTACTTAAGTCCTCATCTTGTCACATGCAATGAAGAAATTGCAAGGCACACATCAAAATGCAAGGACCAAAACTGAGAAGAGACTTTAGCTAAAACCAAGTTCAGAAATGGTACACAGTTTAATAAAATGCCACCAAAAAGGTCAAATGTGACATCTATATCACAGGCCTTCAGGGTTCAGGGAACATTGTAAGGAAGGGGCACAAAGATCTACATGCCAGAAGTTAGAGAGGACTGCTACGGAATGGTGTATTCTGGGTAAGACCAGATGACTGCAAGTGTGAATGAAACAGCTGTGGCTGCCTGCAGAAAATCAACCCACTCAACACTCCCGCATGAAGTGAAAAGAGCGCACAAGCTACCACCCTCAAGAGCAATTGACAAATGATCGCTTCTAGGGAGGGGAGAGTCTACTGTCAGGTCAACCATCATCCACTGGCCCCTCGCCTGTGAATTGGACTTGATATGGGAGCAAGTTGGTAATGGGGTGGGCGATAGGGTGTTAATCTTGGATTGAGAGGTGAATATAATATAATCAAAATGCTTTGTCTGCATGCAAGGAGGTGTTTATGGGAGGGGATAGAGAGAGGAAGAGAAATGATGTAATTATGTTATAATCTCAAAAGTAAAATAAAAGGGGTTTAAATAAAAGAGTGAATACAATTATATTTAAAAGCAAAGACTATCAACACTCCGTATCCAGAGAGAGCATCTGTCAAAGGCCAGGATATGTGGCCGTGCTGAAAGCACTAATTCTGCATTTGGCCTACTGCTAGAAACACCTGGGAAACAGCAAAGACAAACGAAATGACTGTTAAGGAATGGTGTCTAGCAGCCAAGAACTGTAATCTACAAGAGTAAGGAGGCACACGAACCGAGCTCTATGGTACAGCTTATGTGGATGCACCTTAAAATGGAAAATAAATAAACTTCTAAGTATATAAGAACTAACATTTTAAAAGAAGGGAAAAGATTGAGTTTCTTAAATAAGAAATCCTCAACAAAATTTGACAAAATAAGACTACCTCTAGTAATTTAAAATGATGAGTATTTCTAGTAACTGAGAACCTTTGTTAAGGCCAACATATTTTTAATCACTTTTATTTCTATATATACTAGTGTGTTGTCTTGGTTAGGTCATATTGAGGTGGCCCCATTCCCTGGCAGGCTATCCTAGATTGTGCAAGGATGAAGAAAGCAAGCTGGGCAAAGGCATGCATGCAGCATTGTTCCCTGATCTTGAGTACAGATGCCACATGACCGTTTGCCCTCATGCTCTGGGATTGAGTCTTTCTCCACAATGACGAACTATAACCTGGAATGTGAGATAAAGAATCCCCTTTCTCTTTAAGCTGCCTTGAACTTAATCAAAATCATCTTCCACGGACATGCCCAAGAGGCCCATCTCCCAGTGATTTTAACTTTTGCCCAGTTGAAATTTATCACTAGCCTTCTCAGGGACCAATTGCTTTTACAGAGGGCTCAAAGAAACTCGAAAAGGAAAGGAAAGCCTGGTGGTGCTAGAATTGCAGATTCCTACAAGGAACTGTCTCATGCCATACAGAAAATCAACTTGAAATAGGTCATACATCTAGGAGTAAAAGCAAAAAATGGAAAAGATTCTGGAACAGCTAAAAATGTCATGAGCATGAATGGGGGAGCAATCACTCAAATGGAAATAAAACATAGAAACTATATGCTAACAGCAATCCATTAAAGTTGCTTTTATAAGGGTATTTCATTCATCACAGGAACTGGAAAATTGGCCTTATAGGTAAAGGCCTGCATTTAGCCTTTTTATTTTGGACACTTACCTGTTTATCCTCATGCAACACTAAGATGGCCTGACTCTACACTGAAGCTGGAAAGCTATAACTTTTCCAACCTTGCTGTTTATATAACTATTCTGGTAATTCTTTGTATTTTTATACATGTGAGGACCAGAACATCAGTTTCCACACCAGAGCTTTGTTGGGATGCCACTAATAATGCACTGAATCTGCAGGTAAGCCTGGGAAGAACCAGCTCTTGAATAGGATGACATTTGTCCATGGTCAGGGGACTTCTATCCATTAAGTATTTAAAAAATTATCTCTGCATAAAAAACCAGGACTCTTTCATAGTGTTATAATTACATTGCTCAAAATAAACCAAGCAATAGGTGTGAGAAAGGTGACTGTATTAGTCATCTTACCCTTATTGTGACAAAAATACCCACATCAAATAACTTATTAAGTAATAAAGGTTTATTTTGGCCTCAGAGGTTTCAATCCATTGTCACTTGTTCCGAATGTTTTGGAACTGAGATGGCATAGTAGGCCATAAAAGTAACATGTGGTGGAAAAGCCTGTTCTGAAGGCATCTGAGAAGAAGATGGGGAGGGGAACAGAGCCGGAAAAGAGAGAAGAGGAGGAGGGAAGAGAATGGAAAGAAGAGTAAAGAAAAGAAGGTTGGGGTCCCAGTATTCTCAATGGCACCCCCATGACCTGAGTTACTCAGCAAACCCTTACCTCAAAGTTACTCCAGGTTTGAAATGATGCTTCAAACACCTGATCCTTGGAGGGACATTTAAATTATAGCAATGACAGAGAACATGCCATAGTATCAGCAAAAGTGGTTGTGAAAAGGCAACATTTGAATTAAGACCCGATTATGTGTTCCCAGGAATGAGGGGAGTGGTGTCTGGAATGATGTAGGATTCCCCTCTGTATGCTCTGAATATCATTGATTAATAAAGAAATTGCTTTGGACCTACAGCAAGGTAGAACTTAGGCAGAGAAAACTAAGATAAATGCTAGGAGAAAGGAGGCACAGTCAGGGAGAAGTCATGTAGCTGCACCAGAGACAAATGCCAGAACTTTACCTGGTAAGCCACTGCCATATGACGATATATAGATTAATAGAAATGGGTTAAATTAAGATGTAAGATTTAGCTGATAAGAAGTTA